>VRMD01001063.1:0-19303 GCA_009872375.1 Sminthurides bifidus
TGACCGTTAAGGCTCCGCTCCTTCTTGGGTAATCCTTAAAGTTGACTGACGAGTAACGGTCGAAGTTTGCGACGACAAACGGTGAGAAATCATCCGAATAGAGCCAAAAGCATGAGAACACTTTTCAAACTCTTCTAATTACTATTACGGTTGTGGGAAGATTTTATGATTGCACACTACAAGCCAGGCTCTTAAGCTGGTGGCAAAAAAGACAAGGGCCATGCAGTTCAGGGTGAGGATATGAAGGCGATATGGCCATGCTAATTCTCAGTAAAGCCGATCGATGCTAAGATACATGACATGTGGAGACGGCTCTGATGGGAACATGGTGATGATTTCTTGTGAGATTTTTGTTTCAATGTTTTGTTTGAATTGAGTGAACGTGCTGTTGGAAGGGGAGGGGGCGGAGAATTAATGGTGTTTGCATACGAGGTGGTGGTGGGTAAATAATGATTGCTGGCTGGTGTGGATGGCTACAATCAGGAATAAGAGTAAGACAAGAGCGGTTTGACGACTTGAGAGAAAGAGAGAGAGAGAGATAGAGATGGAGAGTAAAAGCAAGAGATGGAGGCTTGAAAATTGAGAAGATGCAGATAGCTTGCATCATGTTCATGTGTGTGGATAATGTAATACGGGCGAAAGAGACTCACAGCGGGGTCTTAAAGGTTTAGATATGAGTGCAGTGAGGTCAGTTGAAGAGGGAAGAGAGCAGACGTAAATCGATAATGTAATTGGTGGAGTTTCATGGAGAAATTTAGCTCGCTGGAGTTACCAAGAGCTGCTGGAAGACGAAGAAGAAGTGCAAGAAGGTATTCCATAAACGGAGAGGGAGGGACGGACAGAGGAAACGGAGCTGCAGATGAGGATGCTTTCTCTTACAGACCTCTTGTCTTCCGATAAGTGCTCGTGTGTCCGTGGGCCATGCGTTACATGACTGCTTTCGTATTACTTCGCAGTCAGTCAGCGGACAGTTGCCATTTGCTTTTCTTTCCCTGGCTGGATGATCCGAGCCGGTTAGTCCGGAGCGGAGGAAGTGAGAGAGAAAGGGAAAGAGTAAAAGATAACGAAAGTGTTCACATATGAGCGAAAGTGAATAGTTGCGGTGCGGGAGAGTTTGTATGGTTGCCCAGTTTGAGAAACTTGCTAATGGTCAGTCGCAAAGAGATGTTTCTCTCTCCATCCTTGAGCATCCGGGAAAGGGTGGAGTTTCCCAGCGCAGTTTCTTGCGCAACTTCTTTTTCGCATATGTGTTGCTACAAAATTGGATTTTATACACGCTAATAAAATTCTCTCTTTCTCCGTGTCACAATCACTTTTTGGGCCGGGACTGTAGACTGAGATAGCATAAAGTTAAGGAGTATAGGTACTTGAAAAACACTGAAGTGGAGGAGAACTGCTTGAAGACTCCGTGAAGGACTCTCGAAGAGGCTCGCTCGTAAGACAGCAAGTCTTAAGACGTCGCACGGCAGTGGATGGTGAAGAAGCGAGTTGACCAATCTAAGACGTTGGTGGCACTATAGCCTTTTTAGCCGAGGAGAAAGTAAACAACTAGAAGGAGAAAGTCTTGAGGTTTTCCTGCCTTAAGACTGTGAAGAACACACCCCCTTCGGTGGATTCGCTGTCTTGAGAAGGGGTCTGCCGTGTTTGGACTTGTGCAGGAAGGAGAAGTTGGAGAGAGAGAAACGTATGATGTAAATGTGTGGACTCGGTGTGCTATACGTGTGTAGAGCTTTCTTGGGGTTGCCGTCCTGCTTTCTCCGGGAGCTGTTAGCTGTTACCAGTAGCGGAGGATGTGCCCTCCTCCTTCCTTTCCTTCCAGACTCGGGCTACAAGGAAACACTTCTTGGGAACATAGTCTTAGAAGGGAGTGCGGAGGGTACGGAAGGAATCAACTTTCTCTCTCTGCCTGGCCTTTGTGAAACTTTCTCTGAGAGCGGGCGGACGTGGGAGCCGGACGGACCTCTGAGGCTGAGCGGAAAACGTTTAACGGGGTGAAGTCAGACTACGGGACGAGTCGGGGAACGCAGTCGACTGCCTTCCCACCAACATCCTATTACTGCTCTTGATCAGGTTCGTTTTGCTCTATTTTTTATCTACGGTGCTGGTGCTGATAAAGTGAGACAGATAGCATTTTACTTGAAGGGTAGCGCGGTGTGATGTGCATTTTTTTACAATCACCACATACATATAGTGTATACGCACTCAGGGACGATAAGGCAAAGTTGTGGTGATATTGCTACGCTGATAAAGGCCGCCGAGAGAGATTAAGAGGATATTGGTGAAACAGGAAAATGCAAGAATGAATAATACACTTTGCGATATTTAGATTGACGCTTGCACAGTCAGGTCTACGATCAGCACAGCGCAGCGAGGGGAACAGAGCCATTGGAGGAGGCAATAATCGTCTCTCGCTCTTCTGTAACACAGCAAACAAACATTATCATCCTGCGACGACAACCTCCCGTCTCTGTCAGTCAGCTCCTAATAATTCATTGAATAATATTAGTATTTTCATGATCTTCCAAGAAGGAACAACTCCGAATTCTCTGTGACACTTGTGCACACTGGGTTTTTCTCCCTATCAAGTCTCTTTCCCATCCAAATCTGCAGTTTCTGACAGGATGGATCAAAAAAGGAGATCATATTAATTACCTTTTCTCAAGTTGTTCTATAAACGTGGTCCCAGTTGTCATTGAATTATCGCGCAACCCATGGATACAATAAGACAGTAGTTGTGGTTGTAAAGAAAAACGTTTTCTCGACGTGTTCGTGTGGGAATCCAAGGTTTAAGAAAGTTACGAACATTAACCAAAACAGTATTACTCTGTGTTGTATCTCCACGGTTACGCCGTTATAAAGGTATGCATATTGTTTTTAATTCAGTTTTAATCTTAAAACTAGGCTGCTAGGAGGAGTAGTTGTAGCGACTGTGTGTGACTTGGAATTTGGGAAGGTTTTCATCGAAATGGGTGTAAATTGGATTGAGAGTTTGCCAAATCGACAGTTCTGTTTCGCGCTACTTTGTTCAGTAATGGGGCTGGCAGGCCCACTGGAGGGAAAATCACATGCGGTATATTCTTTGCAGACTTATTGCAATCATGTTATTGTGGAGAGGGAGGATATATTGATCAGCCCGACTGTCTGCTATTAATAGGCAGTTGTAAACTAATGCAGGAATGTGAATGCACCCAGTTGCATTCTGCGTAAACCTTGAATGGGAAGAAAAACGCGTCATTTTCCGCAGCCGGAAGTCTTACATTCGTTTTAGCAAAGAGCTGATGCATCGAGGAAGTGAGGCAACGCAGATATGCAATTTTAGAGGCACATAAACGATACATTGCAACAACGGTAAGGATGCCTGATCATTGTTCATGGAAGGTGATTATGTGTGTACGGTATGGTTGAGAAAGATGCAGCGCCTTGTTTACTTTAAGAGATTAGTAGAAGAAAGCGGAAAGGATTGGCTGGTTCGTCATTACTTGCTTCCAAGACGGAAGATAAGGAAAGGTGCCAGTGTGCTATGCTAACAAGGATGTTGGCTGTGGTTGGTCTACTGGATGTCAGAATCCATGTTGGATGTTCGTGTTCCTGGCTGGAATGTCAAGTCCAATAGGACTTGACAAGGAAGAAAAGGAATGTGCCGAATAAATCAAGCATGTGAAGTATGCAGTAAACAGTTGAGACGGAGCAGCTGCGCTGGAGCTTCTTCTAATGGTTCTTTTGGTACGGAAAAGTTTGCTGGCCGGAGGAGCGAATGGCGAGAAGAGATTGGACAAGAGGAAGACACGAGGAGTATTGCTCAGTTGGAGTTGGTGCTCTTTAAGAGAGAGAGGTTCGGACTTGGAAAGTAGAAGACGGGAAGATCCTGCGGCTTGGAGATGCTTGAGAGTGTGCGAAATGAACGAGGAACATGTGTGAGTGTGCGGAGGAGGAAAGACTACAAAGTATTAGGAGGAGGAGAAGACGGTGAAGTAGGAGGGTCATTTCACATGTTATGTGGTCATCATTCGCTAGGTTTCGCTTTGTCCGGCTATTGGCCACCTAAGGACTTGGTGAGGAGAAAGACAGGATGAAGGAATGCTAATAAGGCTTAATGCTCGCACAAGGAAAATATGCCTGGCTATACAGGGATGTGATGGGGCTTCATTTCGGATTCAGGGGCTATTATTATTCACGCCGTGGCATCCGCCCTTTTAATGTCACCGTGTACATGATTCTTGCAGACGGAGATGAAGAGCCAGAGATTGCCTTTGCATGTAACTTTTACTCTGCATTAATCATCAACCCTGCAAAACCAAAAAGACTAACGAAGCAGCCGAAAGTTTACACGGAGCTGACTTTAGCGGGCTCAGAGAGATGAGTTGAGAGTCGAGATGGACAATGGGATGACCGGATGTTGGTTGAGAGGATAGAGAGAGATTGAGGGAGAGAAAGAGCGAAAGAGGTAGACAGGTGGGGGGAGGGGAAACGAAAAGATACTTGTAAAATATTCTCTAAAGAGGTAAATAGGATGTAGCTCTCACCTGTACTGTGAGCTAATACTTGGATGTAGCGCTGATGCAAGATTCAAAGGCTTTAGATGTACCTCTTTTGCTCAAAAGATAGAAACGAAATGATCGTCAGACATTCTGATAACCAGGTAGGATGAGTCGAATGCTGATCATATCATGAGCTGAAAATTAATGCTAGACTAAGCCACATCGGCGTAGCTGTTCATTTGCAGATGTACTGCAAATTTGTCTACAGGTTTGCTTTGCTTGCTTGCTTTTGAGCAAGGTTTCTCGTACACATGAAGAGATGGTGATGGTGGATTTGACTTGAGTCGACTCCAACTCATACTCTTGTTGTTAGAGACGGAATCATGAACGAGAATGGCTAATCGCCAAAAAGAGATGATTAGGGGATCTGAAGAGCAGGCAAAGATGAGTAAGTAAATCTAGAGTGACTGGTCTGACTTGCAGAGCTGTAATAAGGTGAAATCATGAAATGGCGGATGCCTTTCCTTTGTATTCTCACACGCTATCTCTAGAGAAAAAGATACTGTGAGCTCCTGCCATGAGATTACTTGTTCTTGTTAGGTTTGCAATTGACTTGCCATCATGGGTTTATTGCTGCAGTATTTTTCAGCATCTCTCGCACTTGACGGACACCGACATATCTAAGAAAAATGCCTGGTAGAGTCACCTTGCTGATGGCTATGAGATCATCATCATTGGTCGATGGTGGCCATGACTAATAGCCGACTTTTTGCAATTTGCAAACGTAATTCCTTGATAAGCGGGAAATAGGAACAAAGAAAAGTAATGTTCATAACCAGTTAATCTCGAGCGTTGTACTTGGTTCACCCTTCAGCATTGAAATTCCTAGGAATTTTATAGGTGACTGAGTACATGTAATCGTCAGCTCCAAGCAGTCACATAAGGAAAGACAAGTTATTTGATACTTGCGTGGAAAGAAATTTGGGCTATGAGAATACGCCCACCCGATCATATACACACTTTGAATCAGTATTTAAGAGAAATAAAAGTGGGTCCTTGGTAAAACAAGCAAGATTGAAATTAGATCATGCCTTTCAATCAGCTCTCGGTTGAGGCCGTGCAAATGTCTACTTGTAATGCTGGTGTACAACGGACTTGACGTTCTCATTTCTTGCATACGTGTTGGGCGCCTAGGTGGAAGGAAACTGCTATGAAATATACGATCTCTGCTTGATTATCATATATTTTGCATGCCACGGACAAAATATTGACAGAACCAAGTCTGCACGAATGTTAGCTTGGACTCTCTTCGAACTTAATGAAAAGATATGTGGAATGAGCTGACGCAGCTACAGACTGCGGACTCATTGCATGACAGTATATCACTAGGAGGACTGAGCAATTATTGCGTTCCTGGGAGGATTTCTTTGTTTAAATGTGTTTGAGAGAACGTGCTTTATCCTCCATGCCACGTATTTTCTATCTGTTGAAGCGTGTGCAGTCTTAGAAAAATGGGATTGAACGTATGTAAAAATCTCATGTAAGTGAACAAGAACATCCTTTTAATTTACCAGAGCCATGCTTGTCCCACAAGTCTGGTTTACATTGGAATTGATGAGACGAATGTTCGCCCGTTTGTATGAAAAGACGGCTTATTTCTCTCCGACTTAACCAAGTAATAATGCTGTGAATATTGATCTCAAGAAAAGGGATGATGTTGAAAAACAAGCCCATATGCTCGAAATTTGGGGCAGTGAGAGGAGAAAATGAAAACGAAAACAAGTAAAACACAGGGAGACAAAGGGTTGGAAAATCGGGTGAAGGATCTATGAAAGGAAAAACCAGGTGACTGCGTATTCGTAAACAACTCACGAAGGTAGTATAGGTTAACAGTTCCTCAACATACCCTTGTTTGCCAAGATGGGGGTGAACTTGCAGCATTATCTGGACCGCATCCTAAGAATTGAATGCAGTTTCGGAAAGAAAATTCACGAAACCAGAGACGATACACGATTCCGTGAACGAGACAGTCTTGTGAGCAGATGGAAATGAGAAGGGTTAGTATGAAAAATGAAAAGATGAAGCTCGAGCTTCTTGCAGGAGAAATGAAAATGAACCATCTTTTGAGGACAAGGTTACCCGGCTGTTGGCATTTAAAAAGGGTTCAAGGGGCCAAGGACTCGGAGGTACCTGGAGGTAAGGGGCTCGTGCCTTTGAAAGGGTGAATATGTAAGTGGCACGAGACCAGGTTGGATTCAGATCGTATTTCTTTTGAAGGATCGGCCTGAAAGCCGTGCAAGCTGCGTGTAGGTGGATGCAAGGTGTGAATTTTTCAAGATTTTACAAAGAAGGAAAACAAGTAGAAAATGGTACCTGTGCATAATAGCGGCTCTTGTAGGATATAACGACACTGTACTACGGCTTGCTCAAGCATACAGGATTTCGAATACAGACCAGGCCCGATCAGAAGGGTCAGGAACCTCTGCGTTCCCCAGCATATACGTTTTCTGAAAACCCCTTATCTGCCGTATTGAACCGCAAGTTTATTGTAGCTGACATGCATTTTACGCTGTGGAAAATTGGACTGTCCGTGTACGAGCCGGAGAGAAGTCCTTCTACGTAAGTACCGGTGGTAAAAATGAAGAGTTGTGTGCAAGTTCCTGCCGAGAATCCGTCTTTGCTTACAATGGATGAATATTTGCGAAGTTCTTGCTGCAATAGAGTCGTGAATAAAAAGCATGGACAGAAGATTGCATGTCCCGAAGAGCTAAAGGGGCAAACTGCATGACTAGACTACAAATGGTGCGACCAATAGGGAAAAGTTGCAGGTACTATAAGACGCAACAGAGTGAGAAAAGACAGGAGTTGTAAGAGGCTAAAAATGGAGTGGGCCGGAAGATTGGAATGATTAAATGTGGAGATGAAGGACTGTTGGAAGTTGGCCAAAGAGGGAAGTTTACAAGTACTACAGAAGGAAGAGAGACGGAACAAAGAGAGACAGGAGTAGAGAAACCAGAAAAGACTAAAACTACGAAGCGTGAGAATTACTTTGATGCAAGAGGAAGGTGTAAGATAATGGGAAGGTGGGTTGATGTTTGCCAGGAGAATGTAAATGAGTGGACTTTGGATTGGATTTGCGGAGAAAAATGAAGAGAAGTTGGAAGAGCGACGACGCCCACTGGAAATGGGTTCATGTTGGAGTTTTACGAGAATTACATGTTCTTACTGCTGGCGGAAAGTTGCGCTCATCTACTGCTTCTGAGATGAACTATGAGGATGAAGGATAAACATGGGAAAGATAGTTTTTGTCTGTGTGTGTGTGTGTGTGTCGTGAAAATTAAAACATATATGTTTTTCCCACTGATGGCTATGTGTGATAGCTCGAGGTGGACGGCGACGATGAGGAGGAGGAGGTAGCAAAGTTTCACAGATGCAAAAGGATAGCTAGTTTTATGGCGAAGGTGAGTAATGATGATAGACTTGGTATAATTTTTGAGGCTGGGATTTTTAAAGGGAAGGAAATGGGAAGTGACGTGGAAATGGAATCGGAAGTGGAGTAATCCAGGTAGAAATCCTTGTCATAGAAAAGTGACATCCGGTTAAACTCACACTTTAACGCTGGGATTATCCCAGATTACTTGATTTGTGCACCACTGTCTGTCTCTGTCTATTTTCGTATTCTTGGCAAATGTTTTGATTCTTCTCCTCGTTGCTTTACTTTTTCTAGCTATCACTCATCCCTTGTCCTGCGAGCAAGCCTCTAAAAGCCAATCCTCCACACATATATCAAATTAAGGGGTCATGCAATGCATATTCTTTGGGCATGACCGCACTGCAGTCAATGCCTCGATCCCATACATGCACGGAAGGAAGTGCCGAGGCTTTCTCACTATACTGTCCTGGGTGGCGAACCCTCTGAGATTAGATTTACATGTAAGATTGATTTGAGGTGATGGAAGTTGTGTGTTGTGACAGGAACAAGTAGACTCGGTATGTAAATTATAGCCGATCAACTGTCCACTCGCTCGTTCAGGACAACTTCACAAACGAAAAGTTACAGCTCAGGTAGCGAAGCTCTTTCCCTTATGCAACAGTGCTTGTAGGTTGTAGGAAATGATTCGGAAGAGTTATTTTTTCACCACGTCGGAAGAATGATGATGGCGAATTTGTTTCAACTTCTTTTGGTGGGAGCGGTGACATTTAAATTTCCTTTTTGAGGAAACAACAAACATGTATACATTGACGGAGCAAAGAGCTTCCTCTCAGAAGCTCGGCATCTGAAGCATGAGAGGATGTACGTTTTTCCGGATATGCGACTTGTGCCGCAGTTAAAAACCCAAGTCGGAAGTGAGAAAGGAAGCTAAGGTGAAATAAATCAGACGGTGATTTAATTTCATTCAGAAATCGCCCCAGCAATCAGTGCAAAGGAAGGGTGTATCGCCTCCAAGGAGGTGTAACGTTACCTATTTAAAAGGCACGAAGAGCTACTTAATAGGAGCAGAAAGTCACCAGTGCGAAAAGGAACTGCATCAGGTCCAGGAACTGAGAGTTCATTCAAGTCCCCTTGACGGCATTTAATATTGTGGTCATGCTAAGCTGGACGAAATGTTGGTATGATCGCCCAGCTGGGGAGTGACGACTTAAACTGAGAGACGTTTCTAGAGATGCATGAAGAAACGCTCTAGTGGTCATGATAGGATGTGTAACAGGACACTGAAATATGGGAGGTACAAGCTCGAGACGGCTTATCGTGGCGTGGGTGTATGAGAATGCTGATATTTTACTCGGCGTTTCCTCCCCTAAGAAAATGTCTTGGACCTGGGTTTCTTGGGGGAGTTTTTTATTCCATTCATTCTTGAGCGAGTAAAATCTGCTCCAAGGAGAAGGAGGGATACGTGAGGAGGATTAGGGATGCATCAAGATGCTGGGGGTTGAAAAGGAAGTTGTACAAGTGCACGAAAGGATGTTTGAGGGTAGCGGTTACTCGTGTAGAAAACGGAACCCAACCCAAGTTATGAATGAAACTCGGTCCTTTTAAGACGCGGCCAAGCATCTTTAAAATATTCACCGACATAAACAACACGCCAAGTGAGGCAAGCCAAGGCACACCAAGCGGCCACAATTCTCCCGTGCGTGATGGGAAATTTGAATGAACAGGTATCATAATTGTGTTGACTCACTTTAAGGAGAAAAAATGATCTCACAAGCAGATCGAATTGCAGTCATGATGGTTAAGTGTAACAACGTAAAAGGAACAAAAATTAAATCATGATGTAAGTCATACCACTGCGATTATATTCATACCAGGAGATGCTAAGATTTGGATATTTATACGTACATACATATTTCAATCGGTGTCAGAAAAAGAAAACTTCTAGTATAAACTTAAAGGGTAAAAATGAAAGTTGTAAGGAAATCATTTAAAATTCACCTTGATCCCACCCAGGAGAATCAGGGTTCTTGCTGACATCAATCAAGGAAAAAAGTTGAACCTCCTAATTCCTTGGAGATTGCCACCTTCACCGATTTTCTGCACAGGCTAACATGCCAATATTACCGTAGTTACGAGAGGAACTTGACTTGTGTAATTTAAACACTGATATAATAGTGCGTTTTTTTCTTGCGCGTGAGGAGAGAAAGAGCCGTTTGAACTCCTAGGGCTTTATACACAATGTGAAACGTATGCCGGCGTCTTGATGGAGATCAAAGCATTTGCACACTCTGGTAAGGGCAAACAGAGCGGAGAAAGTCATCAAACGGCGGGGAAAAACTTAGAAAATGGAGGGAATGTTTGCGTTGTCGGTGGTTTGTGTTGATGTATTTATTATTTGTTGATAGAAAAAGTATTTGGACGGTGTGACATAGCGTGGAATGATACAAAAGCAGAGGAGTAGATAATAACGACGAGAGGGTTTGAGGGAAAGAAATAGGAGGTTCTTGGGAGAGCTATTAGACGGCTCGAGTTGCACTTAATGTTGCGCTTGCTTTGTATGATTGCACTGCTGTCATCGCGAAGTTGACGAACTACAGTAGGTAAAATGGCTTTGTAAAGTCCAAAGAGCAAGTTTGACAACGGGCAAGTGTCGGGCTGGAGACATGGATATCATGTGAAATTGCGCTTGCTTTGTATGATTGCACTGCTGTCATCGCGAAGTTGACGAACTACAGTAGGTAAAATGGCTTTGTAAAGTCCAAAGAGCAAGTTTGACAACGGGCAAGTGTCGGGCTGGAGGAATATCATGTGAATTGTGTTGTAAAGGACGAAATTGCAACCATGGAGGATAAGAATGAGAGTTTTTCAAGGCAATGGCATAGGAGACAGCTAGTTATTAGCTGAGCTGAGAACTGGAGAAGTGAGCCGGATATGTGTGTTGGCAATAAGTGGTTTGAGGATATCTTGTTTGCTTAACGCTTGTTGAGCTCGGCGTTAAGAACGTGGATTGACTTGACTTGTCCTGCCATGCTGAGTGTAATGTATCGTGTGAGGGAAAATGTGTTTGTGGCCAGGGTTTTCTCCGAATGGAAGTAGATTGGAGCGCTCTGGGAAGGAGAGATTCGGCTGTTTAGAAGCTACGTAGCACACAGGGAGCGTGAGCACAATTGAAGAAAAGTAATGGAAAACGGAGTTGAAAGCTCGAAAGAGCATTTGAGTACAGCTATTGATTTTGGAGCGAGCGAAATGACAATGTCTTGCTCTTTTCTTAATGATAGTCTTCGCGACATCAGGTCGCAATTATGTTCCTGGCCTGATGACAAAGCACGGAGCCATGACGATTGATCGGTTTCTCAAGTCAGAGCGTTGTGAGCTCGTGGATGGAGTCAGTGTCCCGCAGGTTTGTGTAATGTACACAGACGGCTTTAAATGTGATGCGTGAAGATTAGCTCGTGTTTACTTACGGTTGTGGGGTGTGCGAGAGAAAAGATGCAATTAAAGGCATTGGGATAAGCTCACTTTCTAGAAGGCGGGGCTGGGTAAAAGAATATATAACCGAACGAATTAGATATTTATGGCGTGATTGGAACTGGAAAAGAAATAGGAATTGAGAGTTGAGCGAGTGAGCGTACACATTTGTACTTATTTTGCTGTACATGCACTCAAGTAGTGTATAAACTCCTGCCTGTATGTAGCACGTAAACTGGAAAAGAATTGATCAGGCTTGCATGTTTATCATGTTTGTGGTAGAAAGAAAGCGTGTTTGTCGGCGAGGTTTGACTTGGTTGCTTACTGGCTTGCTTACTGGCTTGCTTGGCGGAGGGTTGTTGAAGCTGGCTGAAATTATCAAGGAGAGAATTACCGTCCGTCCTGTCGACTAACTAAATTGAAGAAAGAAAGAGATAGAATTTTCGGGGCAAGAAACATCTGGCCCTTGAAGGGGTGGTAGCGGGGATGATGGAGCGTGTGCGAGAGCGTCGTTCCTTTTTAAGTTTCCTTTTTGATCGTCCTTAGTTTGGATTTATGTAAGGGGAATGAGGAAGCCTGGAAAGGGAAGGAGATGAACAAAGAACAAGTCCAAGGGCCTGCCTGCCTGCCTGGATGGCGATCATGATGATTTCGGGCTAAGGGCTCCCCGGTGCAGAGTTAGAGGAGAAGCTCGGGTAGACGGAATCCTCCTTGTTCGCAACTGTCCTGGAGAAACGCTCCAAGTTGCAGGAGGCAGGAGCGTAAGAGAGTGTGTGTAGTGGTTAATATAGGATATTTGGGGTGCTATTACCTTCGAATTGATGGCTGTAGAACGGGGAGGTTGGACAGGAACAGCTGGAGAGACTTTCTCTCTTCAAGGGTAGTAGAGGGTAAGGGTCTTACGTATGTATTTTTCTTTGAGTGAGTCAGTGGAGCAGTATGGTTTTGTGTCTTTGGGGGGACACGGTAGTGAAAAGTTATGGGGATTTTTTTGTCTCGGGCTCGACTTGGAGATGTATATATTTTTCGGTGGGGATTGCCGAACAAAAGACGAGCGACGCACAAGCCGGGAATCGAGAAAGGCTCCGATCCGAGAGGCGGAGGTAAATACTCCGAAGGGCTCCCGGTGTAGCTTCCATATGTACATGCATACGTCCGAGTCGTAGTACTATCTGCTGGCATATTTATCTCTCAGCTGTGTTTGCCCTCCGACCAAGTGTATTGTCCTGGAAGGTAAAGTTGTAGGATAGGAAAGGAGCTGTGTACACGGAACTGGAGAAAAAGAACCCGATGAGCGATTGTACAGAAGTGTAAACGCTAAGTTCGAGCTCCTGGTTGGACCGGAGGAGAATTTGAACTTGACATCTCGGTGAAGCGAGGGGCAGCATTTTTATTGAGAATTTCAGCCTCTGCATTACAAGGAGGGTGAGTGAGGATGACGCGTGTCTGGATCAAGTTTTTAGATGCTCATTGTGCAGAGGGAAACCAGGTGGTTTTCTCGAACCAGAACCCGGCAGAGATGCTACACACCAAAGTGGATCTGCAAAGAGGGAGAGAGAGAGAAAGATAGAGAAAAGAGAAGAGAACCCAACACACAACTTATTCTTAGCTGCAAGGATAGGATGATGGTCGGAAGGATCGACAAGGAGGGTAATAAAGAGAGGAAAAAATTCGAACCTTTATGAATGCAACTCTCTTCTCAATAGTCCCTGGACCCGTGGCCTATTAATCATGAAGGAAATGGCACGGGCTACGACTCCGCCGACTTGTTTAGATAAATCCCGGACTTCTCTCCGTCTTTTGTCCTCCGTTACCCGCCAAATCCAAATGGATAAGATTTCAATACCCACTTTTGTTCAGGTACGTGCCAGTCACGACAACAGGGCATGCAGGGGAAGGTGCGCTCGTCGCATTCCGGAACAAGTTGCAAGCATCCAGTCATTAATGAAAACTAATAAAATGAGATGATGCTTTCAATGGATTCGCTCTTTTGATGCAATGGCATGTGTACAAATTTTCGGCAGATGTTCAGGACCCCTTCAAGTTGAGTAATCCCTGATTCTGTTCAGCGTCCATGAACCGTGGCCGGCTTCAGTTCTCTCCTACTCAAGGAACGGGACTTGAAATAAGTGCCGAAGCAAAGTCTAATATGAATCATACCTGTGGAGCAACCACATTGTATATGCATGGGCACTGTGTCGCAATAAGTTTTCAAAGACAAGTGCGTGGGATGAAAAGAAACTGAAAGAGGGTTTCATAAACTTTTAAGACGACAAGTGAAGCTTCAACAGGTTTGTTAGACACCATAACGAAGAATATTTCCATTAATGAACAGAGTTGTGGGCGTGTAAAAGAAACTTTCTGAGTCTACTATACCTATCTTTCTAAATGGTTGATGCTACATTTGGCTGCTACTACGACCTCAGCTATCTTTTCCAAAGTTTTTGCAGAGCATTTGCGCCATCACAATAGCAATATGGCAAATTTTATCCCATGTTACTAGCGACTGATAACCTGAACTAGAACTGAAGAAGGTGTGCATAAAATAAGGATAAGGAAGAAAAGGGGAAAGATGGGCGGTGCTAGCAATAGCGTTCGATTGCAAGAACGTTGACTTCCAGAGAAAAGCTGCATCAGAGACGTTAATAGCCGCTTCTCCTTGTTGCCTACCAGCATGTTAAATGGAGCAATGGAGCACACGCCAGCCTCCCAAGAGACTGAAGCAAGCTTGAGGTTGCAGCTTGAACGCTATTTAATATTAGCGAAGAAGAATACAAAGGTGGTAAGATGACGACGAAAACAGGTTAACTTACTTGGTCGATAAAGATGTGGCACAGCTCTCTTGCGGTAAAGGCTGTAGAGGGGCTTATGATTCTGGCCTGGATAGATAGGAATATTTATTCTAATATTATTCTTCGGCCAGATAAATGCATGGATTAGCAGTGCGAGAAATGATGTGGCTTAGTTCGTAGTGTGATTTTATAAGGCGGTGGGGAAAGACAGAGAGAGAGAGAGCCCAGGTGATGTTCGTGATCCAAGTTTACATAAGATTGGAAAAGCAAGAACGACCAGCATAAGTCTGGGCAGACGGAGAGGTGGTAGAGGAGGTTCGCAGTTGTCAAATGACATGGCGGATGAGCCGCTATGACGACTCAACATAGTCGTCAGTGAGCGAATAACAAGTTGCAAAGTTTCCAAGGACAATTGCGTAAATATGGCGCAGAAGGACAAACAAATGACATGTGGAGGAGGAAAATTTTAAAAACTACTTGATCGGCTGATGTATGGCAAGAGGAGCTGGGATAGCAGATGGAGGAAACTGTGGGTGTTTCGTAGGTCGCGCGTATGCTCCGCTAGATAGATTGCATGTAAACCTAATCCTGACGGAGGAGGATGATAATTTGCTGGAAATCATGAAGGAGGATAAGGAGCTTGAGTTTGATAATACCGGAAAGGGTTACGAAGAGATCCTTAAGCATGTCTGAAGATAATGGGGAAAGAATTATGGGAATAAGAAATCCGGGGCTGGAAATAGAGGAAGAAGATGATTTGTTAATGGTAACGGAGATGATGGCGGCTTCTCCTTCTCGACTTGGGGAGAAAAATGTGTGCGTAAGGGTTGTGAAGACTACGGGGAAGCAAGTGGCGGATGGTGATGAAGACATGTCAAGTTTCACAAGAGGCTTGATAAAAAATGAAGAAAGATTTGAAAATGAATGAATAATGAGATTTGACAAAGTACCACATAGTTTCTTGCTTCCCCTCAACAACTGGAGGAAGGAGTGAAAATCCTGTTGCTGTGAATCTGTGAACTGAATCCGCATGTAAATTGTCTTGGAGTGTAACACTGACTAGATTAATTGATAGAATGGCGGCGGCTGCTGGTCCTGTATTGAGCATGACAGAAGGTTGAGGAGGGTAGCGCGTTTTATTTAAGACTGGTGCAAGATTGCTGTTGAAGTGACGTCCTCGAACGTGGCTACGGTCGAGTGAGTCTTCGAATGTTTTAGCTGGTAGACTGGACCGTTTATTGACAAGGAATTCGAACAGTAAATCTAGTGACAAGGTTAAGTTGTCGCAGTAGCAAAGGATAAGAAATTAGTTCTTAACAAGCCTGGATTGAGGGTTTCCTTTTTGTCTGTAATTATGATTCGCTTTCCCTTATTCTTCTTGGTGGGAGCTTAAGGAGGATGTGGGATTTCCTGTTCTTCACTTGTCCAGTCAACTGTCTTCTTAGATTTGCTGGAAGGAAAGTGTCCCTCCGCTCCCCGTGTGAGTCATAGGATACTGAGATAATGGCCTGCTTTTTTCGAGCTGTGAGATGGAACTCCAGTTCCGCCACTCTTTACAATGCACACCAGAAGAACTGGAAGTGAGCCTAATTATTCGGAGCACCTGCGGAAAACCGTTCTCTTCTCTCTCTCTCTCTCAGATAAACAACGGCATGAAATAAGAGGAAGGCATGCATTTCCTACAGGGACAGAAAACTCTGTTCAATAACACCGTTTGCTTTGCAAAAGGATCTTGGGAATTTGTGGTAGGAATTGCGTGCCGGAGGCACTGGTCCAGACGCCAGGAGGAGATGGAGGGAACGAAGCATGAGCATTCGGTCCTTGAATGACAGCAGGCCTCATAGATGTGGGGAAGGGTACGCTCCTGCATGAGGCCTGAGTACACTCAAGTAATTTCAGGGAGGAGAAAAGGGTTTGAAAATTGTGTGACTTACCTGTACAAATACCCCTGTTAAAAGCTCAAACTAGCAAGTCGGAAGGAAGGAAGGAAATGAGCTCAAGAGCTGGACGAAATTAAGCTACTGGAAGCAAGCACGGATATTTTATTTAGGAAAGGTAATGCAAAGGTGTGAGAGATGCCAGGGGGAAGATTTCCATGTAACATGGCAGTGGACGAAGGGGATTGTTTTGGTTCAGACCTGCTTAAAGTGCAGTAGATCGGCCACTGGACCCCTTGTGATGATTTAGAGTAGATATATTATGTGTAGATATGCAAGAAGTGAGAGAGAGTGGCAGTAGACTAGGAAGTCGGAGGGGACGGGCCAGAGAGAGAGAGAGCGGTGGAGAGGTATTTATTGTGTAGCAGTGTATCTGAAGAAATAATTCTTCCGGTTAATTTCCTGGATTAAAGCAGATGTTCGGGCAAGTATGTACGTTGGTGGAACGAGTCCAGGGTTTACCTTGGCAGATGTGAGTGCTGGAAGCGTGTGGGGAAAGGTGACTGGCTGGACAGATTGGCGGGAGGAAAAGTTGGCTACTTGCCGTTGCGAGATGAAGCTGACTGACTGACTGAATGCAAGCGAAGTGTATACGTAAGTAAAAGGGCTTGCTCTCCTGTTTCGAGAGATTGAGACAAGCTGGAGAGGTGGATAACTGGCTGGTTTGCTGGATGGCCGGCTATTTCATTAGCTAGACTGGTCTTGTGGCAGCTATGTTTGTCCATGGTTAAGGAACATATGATTACGTGAAAGACAGAGACACGGCAGAGAGAGCGAGGTTATTACGAGGAGATAGAGAGAGGGATACGACAACAAACTGTATATAAAAGTTGTAGAAAAAGACGGCGGCGAGAGGGGATGCGTTAAGGTATGGGGAGATGATGATGATGATCTTGGAGAATATGGGTTGATGTGGAATGGGGTGGCGGAGTGAGTGTGTATGTGTGGGTAATTGTGCTGATATTTTTTGGTGGGTTGGATTTTCTAGGTACAGGGTGAGTTTAAAGGGATATGGAGAGTTCTAGGACGGTGGTGACGACCCCTCAGCAGCAACAGCAAAATAATAATAGTAGTACTACCTCGTCGTCGTCGGGAGTTGCAGTTTCTACAACGACGTCAACCCTTGAAGGGCATCTTGCTCATCCTGCGACATCATCCTCTTCTTCTTTGAGGGCAACAAGTCCTGGATCTGGTGGTGTACTCGGCCTAGTTGCTGAGGATCCTTTAACGCGAGTGCACGCGAGTAGCAGTAGTCACAGTAGTAATAACGTTAGTGGTGGTCGGTCATTTCTTAAGTCAGGGAGCGGAGCATCGTCTTCCGGAACGACTTGTGCTGGATCTCCGAGTGGATCGAATTTGGCAAATCATCACCATCATCATCATCATTCCTCGCACCAGTCACATCATCACTCATCCTCCAGCGCGTCAGCTCCTGCGAATCATTTGAGTCGCGAAAGTGGTGGTAGTACTGCTAGTAATAATTGTGGCGGGGGGACAAATAGCAATAATCATAGCGGCAGCAGCAACAACAACAGCAGTTCTGGTAATAGTGGGGGCAGCGGTGGAAACACGAGCACTCGGAGGACTCGACATCGAGTAGATGCTGGAGAACCTCGTGGCTGTTTTAACACTTACTATAGTTCGCCGCGAAATATTTTCTCAGCGCCCGGAGTTGTCTCGGGTCTTGCGAATAATCCCATCGTGCCAGGAGTGAATAGCAGTTCAAGTTTTCTTCTTGGGAATCACGCCTCCGCACTGTACGGTGTCGGCGGTGGACCCGATCTCTATTTCCAACCCATGAAAATGTTGAGTGAATTTATTGGGAATTCCCACCCACATTTCAATAGTCATCACACAAGTCCTACTCCTCCCACTAATAACAATAATAACCAAGCCAATAACAATAATTCACCAACTGCAGTCAGCCAGCTGCTCCTTCGCGAAATGCTTCAGAAGAAGAAAATCGGCTACGAGGACGATGTCAGTGAAATCGCCCGGCTCAACGAGCGGGAGACCGGTGGCAGCTCCGAGGGAGAAAGCGTTGAAGGTGCCTCCAGTGTCACCGGACCTCTACACAACAACAACAATAACGAAGAGATTAAAATCAACGGCTGCAAAAAGCGCAAGTTGTATCAGCCTCAACGTACGGACTTTGACGATGATCCCGAGGAATTTAAAGAAGGTGAGACCAATCAATCCTGTTCAATTTTAACAACTGTAGTCTTTTTGATCTTCTTTAAGTCAAGCATTCATTCCCTTCATAGCCTTAGTTTTTTTTTCTGAATTGCATGCTTCAGTAGACTCAAGGTTTCGTAACATTGTAGAAGTGTAACACCTTCTCGATTTGGTAGTTCGGCCAATGACAATGCTCGCACGTAGGCACAAACGTCAGTACGTCTTAGAAGGAGGTAACGTATCACTGCGTTGTAAATCTTGCACCAGTAAGAAAATGCATTCCAATCTAAAAGAAGAGTCACAACTGCGTTGCATTAAGAAGCTTGCACTCATTCCTTCCCGTGATTGCACCCGTCTTTGGGTGGTCATTGTCTCCGCGTGGAAAATTTTTTATAGCTTAAAACGTAGTTGAAGAATGCTTCTTGCCTGTCATATTCCCGTCCAAGAATACGCTCAAGCTTTTGAGAAGAGAGTCGGCGCTCTACAACGTCACGTTTGTAAATCCATCCGTTCCTTCAATGTAGTGCCCGAGAAGCACGTTAGAATCTTGGCTCGCGTCTACAATGTGTGGTGAGAAGTGTGTACATACATATGCATACGTTGACAGACAGTGGAGGGTGAACAAGAAGCGGGAGAAGAGAACCCGGTGTTTCAAAAGATTCCCCCTTTTTCCCTCCGTAACACAGTTTTTCTCGGTTCCCCTCGGAAAGTATGCAACTACTGGAGAAAGTATAGCTGAAAAAGGAGGGCGAGAATATTCAATTCTGCTCAAAGGGGATTTTCCAAAACCCATTCGTAGACCTACCTCAACAATAATAGCATTTTTCTATTCAAGAAGGGAATGGATGGCAGTTTTGTATGCTGCGTAGAGCTTGTATCGTGTATTCGCCTTACATAAGCCGGGCTGAGATTTGTCATGACCAAATTTAGAACTAGGACAGTGAGAATTCATTGAAAATACGCGTGGATAATCCGAACCGCGAAAACGATCATAAATGTACATAGAATCCTAATAATGAC
>VRMD01001064.1:0-19298 GCA_009872375.1 Sminthurides bifidus
AGTTTCAAGTTTCTAGTTCCACGTGTTACATGGTTTATTACACGATGTCGATTTGTATCAAAGGAGCATCTGCGAGCTGAAACCAAGTCTTGCATTGCAGGCATTGCAGGCTACACTCCCTCCATAGGTTTAAGCCATGACACTTGGATTTCCAAAGTCTCAAAAGCAAAGCGAGGAAATGAAATTTTTGAAAGTTGATGCAGTTCAGATTTGCAGTATTAGAATTAGAAATTGGGTATTAGTACGAAACCCGTTAGCCAAAATGTTTGCTGAAGCTCTCCAGCTTTTGATTCCAAGGAACCAGCTGTCAGAAAACGTTTTGCCACATGTCCAAGAAGACTGACCGACGGACGCAAGAATTCTCCTCAGGGACCCGAAGAATCCTTTGATTTTGACCAAAGTTTCCCTTATTTTTTACACTCGCTTCCTCTTCGTCCGCCTTCCTTTGTGCATTCGATCCTCAAGTCATCATCTGCGGCTCTACTTTACCTCCGTGAGGATTTGACGCGGCTTCGTGTCAAACTTCACAGACTTCGAGTCTAGAATTCAGTATGTACACCAAGTGTCACTTGTCAGCTTCAAACCAAGCCACAGGGCATATGGATTTGAAGCAGCTCTTGCTCTCTTCGTTAAACTAATTCCATCTCAGTGGACACTGGACAAGGAAAGTGTGAAGAGATAAAAAGGAGTTTGAAAAAAAGAGAAGTCGCCTTTCAAATGCCGGACTGCGTGTGCAGTTACCCAAACCCATAATCTTTTTAAAGCGAGCACAACTGGCCCGTAATGTGATGTAATGAGGGGACAGAGGAAAGCCATAATTCAATCTGGTATCAGCCAAGGAAGTCATTTATATTTCATGGGTCACTCTGTGGCTCATTTCTGCTGGAAAAAACAGCTCATTGAGTCCTAGTAGGATATTGTCCTCCCTTCTTCGTAAACTTTCAAGCCGGTAAGCTTCTGTCCAGTCAAATGTCCAGAGCTTTTCGTTCTGAAATCACCGAACGGCTGTTGCTCAACAACTGAAGCTGTTTCAAGTCTTGAGGAATCAATAACCTCTCTCGCACCTTTTTACACAGTGGATTGGAAGAGAAAGAACTTTTTTATTGTCTACCGTCGTCTTCCTCTCCCTTTCTACAGGAGGAAATTGAAAAGGTACGTGGCCGCAAGCTAGGATGGACATGCTTTCCGACGCTGAGTATGTATGCAAGCGTTGTAGAGTCACGACTTTTCAGTTTCGACCAACTCATTTAAAGAATTTTGTCAATGAGAGCACAAAGCCATTGAACTTTTTTATCCAGAATGAGGCATCAACCCAGATTACACATCGGGTTCAATAGATGAACGAGCAAAGCACACTAATTCAAGTGCTTAACGGATCCATAGGAGACAAGCAGTTTCTTTAAACCCTTTCAAGTGAGCAACGGCTTTCATCCTTTTGCCTCCAGCAACCTCCACGTCAGCCATGGAGCTCATAATAAATGAGACTTTGTACAAAGAGAGTCTTTGTACTAAAAATTAGTAGTTTAAGTTCCATGAACACTTTTTCAAGGGCCATGGAACGTTATCCGATTACAAAAACGTTACGGCATAAATACATTATAGCGGACTACCCGTTCCCCGTCCTGTTTTTTATCTTTCCTGGAATAACTGCGAAATTCCTCCCTGGGTGTGAGAAGATATGAGACGAAGCCACCCTGGCCTTTGTCCAGTTTGGCTGGACATTGTGAGCTTGGAGCCTTGGACGTGAAGATGAACATCTGGAAGGAATCCCACGATGCTTCCTTGCCTAAAACCAAGGCAAGCGACAAAGGACAAACACAACTACCTGCGTGGGTGGCTGTAAAAAGAGAGGAGACAAAGATTCGCGACAAAAAATCAACTTGGGAATGGGAGATGACAAACATGTGTAGTCCCCAAGACGAGCCGTTTGAACATATTGAACAATTGAACTTGGAGAGTTTGGCAAACTGGAAGAAGAAATAGAGAAGGACAGAAAGCAATTGGCAAAGGGCACAAAGTCCTTAACTCGGCGAGTAAATAATCATTAGCTTGTTAATGTCTTTTGTGACAAAGGTGCCGCAATGTTTTACTACTTGCACTTCCAGTTGTAGTATTTTCGCTCCAGCTGGGGTTCAAAAGAAGAGTGTAGGACGGTAGTAAAAAGCAACGGTGCTTTAAGTATGTGCTTGGGTTAAGTATGGAATGAAATATGATTTTCAGAAGTCACTACTTATTGCGGCTCGAGTCGGCGAATCCTGAAGGGTGACAATCAATTTGTCGAGTGATGGGCCTGGATTTTGTTAGTCTCCTTCCTCGTTTTAGCAAGAGTCTCCTCCGTCTACGTTTCTTGTCTTGGCTTGAACTTGATGACTTGGAGTTAAGCAACTATTAAGTTAAGTTGCACTTAATTTATGTGCAAAAAAGATTTCGTTCTACAGTAGGCTTGAATCCGGCCATTCGTTGCTCACTTCTACTTTCGAGACACAAAGCATAGAGAACTGCGAGTTCAGAGCTTATTAAACCGATCAAGCTGGAAAAAACACAAGTTAAAAGCCAAGCCCACGATGGTCATTAGGGCATAGGAGGAGAAACGTTCCAGAGCCGTTGCTTCAAAGGGAAGGAGAGGAGTTGAAAAGATTCGCAATAAAACATGGCGTTGCTATCAAACTTGATGTGTCTTTACCCAAAGCATTTTTCATGGATCATCAAATTTGATGACGTGAAACAAAAACCTTTGTGAAGATGATCACAAACGCATGAATGCATATGCACTTGAGAGAGGAGGATTGAGCTGGGCCGAACAGAAATTGATACCCAGGCCCTTATTGATAATTATACCCGAGAGCGAAATTGATAGACCGCAAGTGGATACTGTGTTTTTAATGTCGACTGCAGAAACATTGATGTTTGAGAGAATCTACATTTCATAGTGTGCAGAATTAGGACTACTAGGACCATCATTTAAAATACGAAAATTATAGTGTCCCAACATTGAAATCGTACTTGCCAATGCCCAGAGACGCCCATTACCTAAATTACCCTGGGGTAAGAGAGTAAAGGGAATGCTGCGACAATTGCATCAATAATGACAGCGGAAACGAAACTATGATAGGACAACGTTCACCCCTAAAAATAAAACTGAAATGGAGTAAAAACGCTTCTCGTATAGTTGACGCAGTACAAAGAAGCAATTTTCTCCAATAAATGTGAACGGCGGCCTGTGAATCGAATTCACTGGAGTCAGAACGACTCTGAGGGATTCACTCATTTCAAAACGTGGTTATGGGCTGAAAACAATTGACAGTAAGAGAATATCAGGGAGCGCAAGTATCTTTTAAGATAGTGAAGAATGAGCAAGTTCTGTTTGTCCAGTTTGAAATAAATTAATAACCATCATCGCTTAAGTTGAAATGACATAACATTAATTTAGACCGGAAGGAGTGGGCCGTTGGTGACTACAAAAGTATCTGCATACGGCAATGATGAGTTTTGTATCCTTTATGAAAAAACGTGTAGGAGTGCTAAGCTCAAACTGCTGAGTGTCAATTGACAGCAAAAAGCCTTTGGATGATGCTTTTAGTGCTGTCGTGTGACAAGTTTTTAGCCCAACTTGAATCCTATTTGATTATGAAAAATGTTGCGCAATACCCTGGTAGCTTCACTGTCAGCCTGCCAGTTTTCAACTATCAGAACTTTGATTCAAAAAAACTCCGGATTTAGGAAACCTGATTTTGACAGTTGCCTATATCGACAAGCTGGGCACGCGCTACAAAAATTTCATACGCTTCGGTTCCTTGTAGACCTCCAGCACGTGCTGAAATCATAAACAACGATCAGTCCTTTCTGAAAACATAAAAACTTGATTTGCATATTCAACATCCAGGATCCGTATCGGTGGATGACATAAAAGGACCACGATTCCGGGTAAACCAAAACCTCATATGTTCCCCGCCTTATTTGCATCCGCATCCCCGAAAATCAGACTTGGACCCTAAAACACCGCGCGTGACTCTCAGCTTTCAATGAATTCGACTCCCTTTGCGATGCCTTCCTTATTTTTTGCGCCTAAAGTTTTTCAGTTTTTAGTCCCTTAAGGGGTAATCCCCGGTAACCAAATGTGTACAATCCATTGCCTGATCTCTACCCGTAGTATGACCAACACGGCGTTAAAAATTTACCGTTGGAATTTCCCTAATTCTAAGCAAACGTTACATAGACTGTATGATTTTAGTCTTTGGAACAGAGCTTAAAAACCGAGTCTGCATCAGCTACCAAATGTATTTGAATCGTTGATTTAAAAATCCGTAAATACTTATTCCTGATCCATGTTCAGGGTATTTCACCCCTCCAACCTGAGGCTGAAAGCTTAAGAGCCAATGATACGGTGAAGCAAGAATAGCCCGTCTCCTCTCCAAGACGAGAGAACACATGGAACGTGTTGTCGTAGTTTTCTGTAAGGGGAATTGAAGCACGAGCCAAAACGAGTACGAGCTAACGTTACACAATATGTAGCCTTTTTTGTTCAAAAACGTACACGGGAAGGGAAAACCAGTCAGCAAGGCACGGGTAATCTATTCGAGCTTGAGTCGAACGAGGACAGATCCAACCCCCGAATCGGATAAAACTCTTGTCCGAAAACTTCTACTGTGTGTATCCGCGGATACGGATGCAAACCCTAGTGTGGGGCTGGGTTCTGCTATGTGATTAAGTCCCTGGACTGGGCCGAAGTAAAAATTCCAGTTGGCCAAACTATATAATTTCACGAATGATTTTCTTTTTCCTCGAATGCATACAGGCGTCCTCCCCTCTTCGGGTCATTGGGTGGGTGGCATGGGACAGATTCGAAAGCGTAGGAGGATAAACAGAAGCTGGAGCAAAGTCCAGATCCGGGAGCAGACATCATACATTATCGGTGCAACTGCAAAGTTCACTGGGCTGTAGTTGCAAGCAAGTCTGCTGATATCTGACTGTTTTTTCAACCCCCTTTTGCCTTTGTATGAGAAGCAAAGGTTGTAGTTGGCATACAGCTAAACTTTTTGGTAATCAATGAGAGGAAAAACAGATAAATTGGCATTCGTACCATCTACCCATAGTTCAGGCCTAGATGACTCACTTCATTCCATGACCTGGGTTAATGAATCTTACCCGTTACATTAACTTCAGTAGATAAGTAAGGAACTAAAGTAGAAAATTAGACGATGCCAAGGATAATTTTGAAGATTATAAAATCCTGTATCTGTATTTTGAATACGTTTGTTGAGATCCCTTAACTGTAAACAAGTTACCGCACGCGAGTTAGAGGGGATGAAAATGCTTTGGGTGAAAGCAGAAAAAACAGTAGACTTTTTAGCTCCAGAGCACCAATCACGAGCCGGGTAGTGTGCAACAGGCATTTAGTTTTTTTTGCTAACCTTTTTTAATACATCCGAGGGGAGGAGACCAGGAAAAAAGTAAAAAACAAGCTGGGCTGCCATTCGCTGAGCTCAGGGCTAAAAAGCTATTTACCTCCTGCAGGCAATAAAAAACTCAGTTTCCCCTTGTGCGCAACGTATCCCCGTTACCTTCCACAAACTACTCTGATCTTTCTTCACAAGCTCGCATCTCATCTCGTCTCATCATGCCCCGGTGAGCCTTACACAAGTTTTGATTTTAATTTTGATACTTGTGCAATGTGAATGGAATCTCAATATTTTATAAGAACAACCCCCACAAGATATTGACGGCCTTGTTCCTCTCTAAACTAGCTCATTCTCTTGTCGCAGGGAAAATAAGCGACAGGAAGGATCCGGATCTGGAAATGATTTGTTTAATGTTTGACTCGAATCAAATGAAGCAATTCAAGTTGGTTCTATAAGAAGAAGACAAGCTGATATTTAACTCTTTCTTTCTCTAAGTGTCTCGCCCAAAGCGCTTGTGCTTCTTGAAGTGATAAATCCACCCGGTCACACAATATCTAAACTCTCACTTTTATGAGCCATTGACACTTCATACCTAAAAGGTTTGACAACTTGTACAAAACTTGCATTATTCTTTACTGCACTATGCTAGCTGTACAAGACACAAATGACAATCCAGGTATAAAAGGATGCGACCGATATTCTGCTCTCATCTGCCGTTAGTCCTAGATGATAAAATTCATAGACTACGATTGAGATCTTGGTACCATGCCCGCCAGCGAGGATAGGATCAGAGTAAAATTCTCAGGTGTAAAATATTGTAGTGAAGCTACCTGTAATGGAGGCAACTTGCGGTTAGCGGCTAACGGTGCTTGTCTGTGTTTTATTTGAAGAAATTAAAAATAGACAACGTGTACTATTCACAGACGACCCACTTTCCTTCTGGATACAAAGGTGAATGTTCTGCTGCTTTTTGTCTCTAGCTAGTGAGGGTATTCTTTTCTAACTTCAACTACTCTAAAGTGTAGAAAGGTTTCATTAGCTTACTGTTAAACATCCACATCCACTGGGAGGGAGGTGCAAGCAATAAGCTACAGATTCCCACGTCCTGAAAGTTGACATGGTGGCGACTTTTGTTTCGTTGAGCAGAAACAAACAAGACTAGAAAACTACAAACGATGAGAAAAAATAATCTTTGCGTAATAGAGCCTAGGATGCAGATCTCAAAATGCAGTCTTCTACAGATTGAAACTCACGGAACAATTAAGGAACATTGAGTTGACATGGGTATTTTGACCGGTTGTGATGCTCGCTACCGCTTAAAAATTGTTCCTTTGTCAAGCTGGAAAAATCATTCTTGTGTCATATTCAGTTTTGGGAGCTATTGTGCGTGGGACTTGATTCTTTTTAAACGCTGGGGCATGGCATTAGGCTATGGCTATGGGCTAGGAAGCGGGTGGAAACTATGATCTGAGACTTTCCAGGGTAAGAAACTTGCTCGACAAGAAGTAGAGCGAAACCTACGCTATTTTGGACTGACACTAGGTCTAAATTGCAGGATGTCTTGGAGGTAATAATGAATTGAATAATATTTCCTTTCAATGGAGTTTTGACGCCTGTATTGTGAGTTGGATGAGGTGGGAAGCTTACAATGGGATCAGCTTGTGCGGGTGTTGTCAGTCTCGACTATATTGCGCTAATCATGCGGAAGAAATAGAAAATCAGGGAAACAACCAAATCACCCATGGCCGGGGAGTAATGCTACTATCCGAAATAATATTTACACTGGCTCCAGTACAACTGCCGATAACAAGCGAAGTTAATGCGTGATTGACTTGTCGCATGACCCTTGTCAATCACTCCCGGCTTAAAAAATAGGGCTACAAGATTACTTCCTCGGGCCGTGGTGATAGTGGAACAGGTAAAAAACAAGGTTTACAAGAATCTTTTTGGACGTATGGACAACTGTAAACTCACCAGGTAAATTTCTAATTCAGGGCTGCGCTGCAACTACTGCTAGAATGCAGAAGCGGATGTCATTATCACCAGCATCCATGGCATTTCACTTTTTAACGCTAATAGTGACATTTATTATTGTCTTCATGGCGTTAGCTCGCAGATTTTACGAAGGACAATATCTTAATTACAATTTTTAGCGGCAGGGTTCCTTCACTTCAGCAGGTTAACGCCTGCGCTATTGCACCACAATTCCATCATCACATTCAGAAACATTTTCAATGATTAATCTACGACTCGATACTATGGTGACTACCAATTTCACAACGTTTGCACACCATCTCCATCTCCGGTGTGTAAAGTACATTGCGGGTCTGAGGTAATACTTATTGTTATGCAAGAAACCATGGCATTTCACTTTTTAACGCTAATAGTGACATTTATTATTGTCTTCATGGCGTTAGCTCGCAGATTTTACGAAGGACAATATCTTAATTACAATTTTTCGCGGCAGGGTTCCTTCACTTCAGCAGATTAAAGCCTGCGCTATTACACCACAATTCCATCATCACATTCAGAAACATTTTCAATGATTAATCTACGACTCGATTCTATGGTGACTACCAATTTCACAACGTTTGCACACCATCTCCATCTCCGGTGTGTAAAGTACATTGCGGGTCTGAGGTAATACTTATTGTTATGCAAGAACATGCATCCATAATTAAATCACAAAACAAGTTCAATTTGAGACTCATATAAGTCCAGTAGTGGTTGGAAACAGTAGAGGATCTACAGTTTCTTCCTAATATTGCAAGTCAACACTGATTGCTTAAGTTGCAAAATTATTAAAGAAAGTCTATAATGTATTGCTGGTAAAACAAGAATGACGACAGGTCCCACGCAATAAAATTTATAATGCTGTAAATGACTATTATTGTTTCAAGGACTATTATCAATTGAATCCGTGTAGAATCCTAAAGGATGTTAATCTAACCTGAATTTTTTACGCGCCTTTGTGCTACCACGTAACATCATTACAGTTAGTCACATCCATTGAATTGGCCAAAAGTCTCTCCAGTCACGCATTTACTTTTCTAATTCGCTAACCTGATCAGTATTAAAGTTTCAATTCCCTCAAGGTCGATCCATATCCATAATGACTCAGATTCGTTTCAATGACTAAGTTTCGAAGAGATCATTTGCGCAACAATCTCATCGGCAAAAATTACTGACTTAGCTATTCATGACGAGAAGCCCACTCTTTGAGAAAGTCTGCTACATCCGTGTGCCCAAATCTCTCCGCGTCGTCGAAGGGTAGGTGTCCCCACCTATGGATGGAAGATAATGATTTTACAATTCATCTTTCGAGCCCAGACACTTTAGAGAAAGGATCATGGAAATACTTAGTAAAAGGCACTCACCTGTCCATTGGCCGGTGAGACACGTGACAGAGCTTTAGTAAATATTCAACGCATTCTAGATGTCCCTCAGCAGCAGCTAAATGTAGGGCCTGAGACAAAAGAAAAGAAGTTAAGGTAAGGTCTACGAAAAAATGTAGGAATACTTGATATGAGATGCTAAAATTTCAACTTGAGTAAACTTACTGTGCGACCGTCGTAATCAGACGCACTCATGTCCATCCCAGATAAATGATGCCGACGCATGGACGTAACGTCTCCAGATGCGGCAGAAAATAGCAGATTGACTATGTTCAGAACCTTTGGTTTCATATCGATGCTTGCGTGGATCGATTTTGTTTGTAACATGTCGCAAATTATCGTACTTGTGAAAGTTGAAAAGGGCAACCAGTTCCTGCGGCACACAAACAATATGGTTAGCTTTGATTAAACACAAAGAAGCCGAGCAGAAATGTGCTTACAAAGAGGATTTTCGCACCTCACACAACTTAACACCTCTGACTGTATTTCCCAGTGCGTCTAGTGGGGGACTCCATACGGCCATGCCCAAAACGTTTGGAACAACGAGTAAAATAGCACCACAAACTCCAGATTTTGCAGGTAAGCCAACTTTGAACGCAAATTGTCCAGAGTAATCATACATGCCGCATGAATGCATCAAAGACAAAACATCTCGAACTGACTCCGATTTTAGCACTTTTTCTCCACTTATTGGGCATATTCCGCCATTGGCTAGCGTAGCAGCCATAACTGATGAAGCTTCGCAATTTGTCTCCATACTACAACACTGCGACAGATTTGATGCATTAGATTAACATTCGATCGAACTAAAAAAGGTGAAACTGATCAACAGGTTAACTTTACAGCATCTCTTACTTGGAAATAATAGTCCATGCATTCTTTCAGATTGGTTCCTTCAGGAAAGCATTTGTGCTCCCTCATATAGAATCCCAGGGCATAATTTCGATCAGCCGCTTCACGTTCTGATAAAAACACGGCATTGTTGAATCCCATGTATTCTCCTCCACAAAGGCGCTGTGGAGAAGAAACAAAATAAGAAAACAAGCACTAATAAGCTAATTAACGAGGCCGACTTAGTTTGCGTCTCATTGCGAAATCGTCGTTCAATTACCCTGAAGTAATGATGAGTGTAGTCGAACTTTTCAGCCAAAGTCATTTCAGGACGAACTAATGATTTTAGCAAGGAACACACAATAATTGCCCCAGCGTTGACCATGGGATTGTGAGGCTTTTCTGAGAGTGAATAAGTTATACATTATAATTTCTCTGCAACTTAATGCTTTACTTTCTTACTACGCTGTTGTCTCGGCTTACTTACTATTGTAATCCAAAACGAGCTCATTAAACATTCGTCCTGAAGGTTCTTGGCCAACATATTGATGCACAGTGTCTGCGCCGAGTTCAGTTAAGCGCAATGGCGTAGTTAAGCGGTTTGCTGGTAAGATATAGAAAGGGCATAACAAATTGGTTCGTTCCTTAACTTAAAAATTTAGCCAGACATAATGGCTGTGTTTTACCTGCAAGACTGTAGAGTAAACGGTACTGAGGTATCACCAATCGAATACCTTTGACCATCAACCGTACAAATAGAAATTCCTGCCGGAGGTTTGGTTATTATAATCTTAGTAAACAATATTGTAAAACTATCAACATCTGCGGTTAATTGCAAATATCTCATCTTACCCCAGTAATTGGGATCCACACGGGCCAGTTGCGGAATATATGACGCAACTTTTCCTCCTTTGATCTCTTTGCATTTAAAAAACAATTCTTCAATCTGGCTACAGAACGTCTGGAACTCCGGTATGATGAAGTGCTGTCTCAGGGCTTTTGATATCAAAACTATGTTGTCCGTGATAACTCTTTTGAAAACTTCTCTGTTCAGTTGTAGCGTTTCAATAGATCCTACGTTTACTTTAGGCACGGCTGCCTCCTGTACATGATGCTCTGTCCGCAGGTTCTCAAACAACTCCTTCAGCCTTTGATCTGTTTTTCGTAAACCCGTCTTCTCTAGGGCCTATACGAAACACAAAGTTTTAGCTCCAATTTCAGACTGATGAGCATAATACATAAACTGTGTGAACAATCGAGTATCACGTACGGCCAAAAATTTTCCAACCATGACAGTGTCTCCATCTTGGAACATGTCAAAAATAAGATCGTCCACATTGCGATGACTGCAAAATAAAACCCAAGCAGCAAATTTCATAACTTTAATACATTTGAATTGCTTAAATTCTAGTAACACCTTATTTCGCTACTTTCTCTTTCTCTACAGTCGCATCGTGAGAGACTCACGTAGGCTGAGCACCGGTACCCTCCCCACTTTGATCTCCGTGGCCGATGACTTTAGAATGCAAGGAATGCTTTCTTTTTAGAAAATGCGTCGGACTTGATATGGATCTTCCACCTTCTGAGCTGGTATCAAAGTTACCGTCCTCATCGGAATACTCTTCATCACAATCTGACTGATTAAGATCAAACCAGGATTTTCTATCAGCAGGAATACTTGTCGCCAAGGATGGACGGTGATCATGCATTCCATCTTCGCTGAAACCATCGTCTTCTTCGTCTGGTTCCTTCACACCATCCTCGGTGAGAAAGTCCACCCAACAAATGGACGCACTCCGATCTCGCTTGCGGTGAATGACTGGTGATGGAATCTCATTGACACTATCATTTTCTTCGCTCTTGTAGTCTTCCACCTCATCTACCTTAATCTGCACATGGTGGTTAGAAGCTGTGGTCAATATTTGAAGATCATCATTCTCATCTTCAGCCAAATCAAGCTTGAACTCAGGTATCACAGGCCTAGCGTTGGTTGTGTTGTGACCACCATTGCGGGTATGAAGAATAGACTTGCTGACTTTATGCGAACTGTGCGTGGTTTCACTGGAATGGAAAGTGTTGTTGCTACCATTCCGAACATTAGACTTGGTTTCTTTTGCAGTTTTAAAAGCCGCATTTTTGGTGGATTCCGTTTGACTTAGATTTTGCACTGAACCTGTCCAATTTTCAGGTTCACGGTCGCCTGCAGGGGGTGGATTAGACGAGGCCCTTTTGCCCTTACGTGGAGGTCGATTTGGATCTCTCTTTGTTGCTGCAGTAGCGAAAACTATAGGATCTTCAGTTTTATCTTCAAAAGGCATATTGATGAACTTTGACACGGGCTTTGATAACAGAATGTGCACACTTCAAGCCGATAATACCAACTGGCACGCATCAGCCACAGAGATCAAGTATTACCACCCAAGGCCACTCAAGAGTACCACTACTGATAGTATCATATAATTCTGCCACTTCGTAGGAACTACGAACTCACATTTTGCTCACGCGTTATCATATGAAGAGCAATGTGCTAATTTATTCTAAAAGCTTTAGGAGCAAATTATAACACCAATTACCTGGCGGTGGCGGTGGTGGTATCAGGTTGAGATACCGCTAATCCAAACTCCTTTGCTTGCTTACTTGTGCCACTATGCGAAGAATAGCGGCGCAGAGACAGAGGAGAACTACCAGCCTGAAAATATTTCGGGGTCGATAATTACCTTTAATGAGACCATCAGGTTTCACTGAATTCCGCATGCAAATCCTTCAAATTAGAAGATATAATGTTAATGAAGTTCTCCCAAGGAAAGCAACATAACTAACCGAGTTAAGGTAAAGGTACATAGTAGCATGAAATAAAGAGTACGGCAGCGGCAATGACAGAAGGTAAAAGGGGAAATGGTGCTAGTACTAGCAACAAGGCTAATTCCGAACTCAACGCTTGATCTGCAGTGGCTATAAATAATTCAACAGACTATAAAACTCAGGTCTAGGATTTAAAAACAATAGGAAATCTACTGACAGCACAATTCGTTAAATGAGAATCCCAAATTACATTTAGAATGGTCGCGGGTGTCACAGTACAAGCCGCTGACGCTGACGAAGCGTTGGTTGTACATGTCCCAAAAGATTTTACTGCTTGTACAAGTGAACCATTGTCCGCAGCTGGAACACTTGCCACACTTGTCTTTCTAGATCTTGGAAACGTATTGCTTGCACCTTCACCCAAAGACAGACTGAACCGCAGACGTCGAACGGCATTCAGATTCTTTGACAGCATTCTACAATCCCCAAAGACAATTATACCTCATATGATGAACGTCACTAACAAGAACGTCACATAACGCATAACAAGAGTGTGTCATAGCACAAGAAAATTAAAGCAATCCACACAGCCTCATGTGCCTCTTCAAAGTCAGTTAAATTAATTATCCATGTAACAAATTATGAAGTCAGGCGAATTACCGCAGAGCAATGACTGCTAGCCCCCAATTTTAACTTAAAAAGCGAAGGCAAAACGTATGTACTTGGTGGATTCTCACCTGGTTCTAGCGATCGGCTCCTGTAAGTTGATTCAGTCAATTGTTATTGTGGCAAAAGGATTCAATCAAAGTTTCTGTTTTTCCAAACGAAATATCCCGAGGTTTCTAACTTCACTCAAAAGGAAATAGTAGGATTTTCCGTTTCCAAACTTGTCTTGCACTTTAAAAAATATGATCTGTTTGATTAATTGCAATTTAACAAAAACGACGACGATATAACAAGGATCAGCTGACTAGTGTGAGGCGATGATTTGTAAACTTAATTGCTTGTGAGTCATAGTAGCTCACTTAAATGCTGTGAGGAATCACAAAAGCACTTTCACAATAATGATAGAAATTTTAATTGCATAAAATTATGGCTCTGATAAGTACTTCTTTTTAACCTTTCCTAAAAGATAATTATTGTACTAGGTGATAGCGAGTGAGCAAGAACATTTGCTCCACTTTCACTTCAGTCTAAAGATTGTCTCCAGAATGTAAACAAATGCTTTCTCCAAAGAAAATTCTCCTGTTGTAAAAGTTTTAAGAAAAATTTAAAAAGTGCGCTCCTTTCACCACATGCACGAGGTGTAATTCTCAAGTATCAAAGCTGATGGGATGCTACTAAACAAANGTATCAAAGCTGATGGGATGCTACTAAACAAAAGGAATTTGTACCATGCACTATTCAGCAAATGCTTTTTTGGAAGTGATGGGTGTTACCCTCAGGCTCGGGAATGGCAACTTGTGAAAATTTTTATTTTTGGAACATAAAGATTGATTAGCGAAATTTTCAAGGCTTGTGCCGCCCGAAAATTAATTTTCTTGATTTGTGATCAATTTTTGAGTAAAAATCAAGATTTGCCGATACACGTGATTAAGCCGTCAGTAAGTCACGAGATTTAGTTTGCAATCCTCACGTGCTTGTCAAGATTAATTATACGGGTAAGAAATGATCAATGTTCTACTACTTTAAAGCTGGTTTAACCTGTTGTTCGATACATTAATATAAATTAATACGTAGTTGCAGCACCGTCGAACCATTTGGTCAAAACTGTCAGTCATCGCAAATATCATCACAGCTTGTATTTGTATGGCGTCTGTCAACGCGAAAATCATCTTAACCAAATGGTAATGGTATGTCTATCCTTATATAACTTTTGAAAACTTTCTGAGTTGATTCTGAATTGCTGAACATACTGTATGTCTTTCGCAGATATTCAAGTAAGTGCTCTGTATGGGAGCCTTTTCGATTGTGAGAAAGCGTGCCTTCACCATTCAAATGTGGTGTCCCCGATTCTTATTCATGGCGGAGTGAGAATGATTTGTTACGTTTTGTTCAGTTCGCTTACCAGACAGACAACTAGTTCAATTTTGTGCTAGCAGTTTTAGTTCCCTCGTGGATTTATCTTTTATGTCCACCGTCGTAGCCCTCGGTCATTTTTGTGAAGTTCATGGCCCCCGTTTAGTTTTCTACACCATCCGCAACACCAACGAACCACAGTTTGTCAGCCAGTGTCCAGATTTAAAGTTTTGTTCTGGTTGTAAAGCTCCTTTGTTAGAGGGATATATTTCTACCGTTCAGACCGTTCATAGTACACCGACCCAAACTCCATCAGATTCGCCGTTGGATATTGCATCAGTGGCAGCTGCCGCAGAAGCGAGTGGCGGATCAAAGGGCAACACATATAGCAGTGTTTCTACAGCTTATGCTCACAGCAGCGGTTCAAGTTCGGGAGTTTGGAGAAAAGGGACTTCGTCGCAAGTTGTTTTAGATGATGGGGACAGCTCAGCCAGCCCAGCAACAGAAGTTACGTCAACTAATCCATCTGGAGGAACCAAGTATTATTGCAGTCACAGTAATTACGATCACTCACACCTATCCCACCTTCATACGTGTGTTGCTCGAACTCTTTCGTGTGAACTAAGTCCCAGCAATTCCGTAGCATTTACTTCGTCAGAAATTTGGGTGATTGGAACCGCATTTTCCTTAAAGGATTCTCAAGCTCGTGGATTTCATCGTCGATATTGCTTGATATTCACATTTTTGCCAGAGTCCTTCACTGGCTGCTGTGGAAGTAGCGTAGAAACTCAGGGCACGTCTTCTGCAAGAGCCGCACAAGCCAAACGTTGCTCAAAAGAGGGAACATCCAGTAAAGGAAATAATCCGAAGAAGGAAAAAACCAAAGTTTACTCAGACGGTGATTACAAAGCCAACGTAGCAAATAGTTACTATCCTTCGCTTGTTCCTTATTACGACTATATCACCGAAGAGTTTTACACTATTGCAAGGAGCTTGCAGTCAGAGTGCGAAAAGGTTTACGTGAAGGAGCAATCTGTGTCCCCACAGAGGTCCTTAAGGCTTGGATCTTTTCTTGACGGATCGCTCTCAGCTGGTTCGTCATCAGGGACTGTGCCTGGAGCTCTACGAAGTGGTGCCAAAGTGTTTACTAGGAATCACGCTTCGGCAGCTGGAGCTCGAAGTTTGCCACTGCTCACATCAAATCCGCATATATTTTTGGATCTGCATCAAAAGTTTGCCAAAGTGCTTCACCATGTCGACTTATAGTCTCTTCGTCGTGATAAGAAATCTCGCACAAACTCACATTCGCAGTACATTTCCCACAGCCAAAAATTACCTAATCGGCTGTTCAGGCCGTAATTACAGTACAGGGTGTCAAACTATTTGCCTACCGCATGTGAATATTGTAAGACGGAGTGTATATAAGGAGCAAGTAAGGCGTAGCTCTGCATACTCGAGCGATGAAGTTCAAGCACCTGAAACGAAGCCAGTGCTGCCTCTGGTACAACCAAGGCCGTAATTACAGTACAGGGTGTCAAACTATTTGCCTGCCGCATGTGAATATTGTAAGACGGAGTGTATATAAGGAGCAAGTAAGGCGTAGCTCTGCATACTCGAGCGATGAAGTTCAAGCACCTGAAACGAAGCCAGTGCTGCCTCTGGTACAACCTTTACACCCAACTTTGTTCAAGAAACCGTTGGTCGAAGACGATACTGGTGCCGAAGTAGATCCTCTCGAACTAACCGAAGACGAAATTTGGGACGCTTCACCATCAGTTACGAACAGACCCATATTTACCTTCGCTGCATTAGCTCAAGAATCGGAAATCGTAAAGAAATTTTTGAAGCTTGGAGTTTCTCTCTACAAGTGGGAGCGCAAGGAAGGTATCCCTGACTATGATTTTAAGCTTAAACTTTGACAAGCAAGTTCTCCCAATTATAAGGTAGGTTAAATGAAGATTCCTTAAGCATGAAATGCACAAACGATTACACTTCTGGGCTGCTTCTAGCTCGGAAAGTTGACGTTTTCCGCTACAGCTCTTTGAGTATTTGTAGCTTGAAATAGATCGTAGCATTATTTTTAGCTGAACGCAAGTTTAACAATATACTATTTTTTTGTAGATTATTATGTGATCATGGTTTTGAACGAGAAGATCTCGCTCATTTCTTCACTTCAAATCCATATATTTTCAAGGAGGCAGATGAAGAAACCCTGAATACTCGAATTGCAGTACTTGAAATCCAAAAATTTCTCTCATGATGCTATTTCAGCTATAATAGTCCGTAATCCGTTTTGGCTCAACTTTTCGTAAGTTTCTTTTTTACAATGATTTATAAACTGGATCTGTTGGCCTCATTAAGAGTAAAATAAGTCAGGTACTACTAATAACGTTGATTTTTTTATCGACAGGGTCCCCGATATCGACCAGCGCCTAGGATTTTTTCAGCAGTATTTTAGTCTAACTGGCACTGAAGTCCGCGAAGTGGCAACAAAGGGCCCCACGTTGATCACGTCAAAACTTGGCAGAGTTAAGGATGTTACCTTTACAGTTCATGAAAGAATGGGTTTTGAACGGTATGAAGTGCGGAAGCTTCTTCTTAAAATGCCTGCTCTTTTTATGCTCAGGTATGCTATCTCTTTATAACCATTTCTTTAATTGACAGTTAATAACTGTCATGTCATTAATTATTATTAACATCAGCGCACATGTTTTCAGAGCCTGAAAAGGTTTGGAGACGATTTGACTATTTGCACAATACGGTACAGTTTAGTCACCAATACCTATTGAAATTTCCTAAAGCGTTGAGATGTTCTGAAAGAAGACTTAGAGCACGAATTGGATTTCTTCAGAAAATAGGACGGGATCAGTTCGATCCCAATCAACCTCGGTATATTTCTCTAGATGAAGTCATACATGGATCGGATGCTCATTTCGCCACCGAAGTTGCTGAAAGTAGTAGCATCAAGTATAATGATTATCTTAAGAGCCTATAGGCGCATAGATATTTAGTCAATGGGCTAGTACATTTGTTTGAAAGATAGCATTCAAAGCTTGAAGAGATGGAAACCCTTGCTTGAAATTGAAATTATGTGCTGATGGTTACTTCCGTACAAACTTATCATTAATTTAAATGGATTTTTACCATTGAGTCATGTTAAAACTGGTTGCTACTACAGTTTTCCCAGTATACACTATGAAAAGTTTGTATAAACAATGATTATATCGCTCTTGGACTTACCGAGGTGCTTTCTATAATATGTTTCTTATTTGTGAAATAGTTTCCACGCAACGAATAACTGTTCGAATACATCCTGTTTTTCATTTTTGATCGCCAAGACTAATAGCCGACACTTTTCCGTTTTGTATTAACGACGCAAGGATTTCATGTGACTTTCTATTACTTAGATGATATAAGCTGTAGAAGGATAATAGAATATCCGCATATAGGTTCAATCAGCACCTTTGAGCCACAGTAGCCTTCAGAGAGATTGATTGTATATTTACAATGAAAATCTAGTGGTTTGTTCGTGTGATAGTTGCTCAATATACACAATTAAGCACCACACAATGTTAGTGATACTAATGTAGTGAAAACCTTTCTAGACGTAACTGTAATTGTAAGGAAAAAGCATTTGCTAGATTGATGGATAAAACTTTGTTCATACAGTCAGACCTCCAGGTTGAAGGGCAGTTTTTAATTATTGTCAGCTAGGCATATTGCTGCTTTTTTAAACTTGGAATGGTAAACTAGCCAGGTGCAGCTCCCATCACCCAGGGAAGGTACAATATGCAAACATTGGTTACTTCCTCCCCTTGAAAGAAAATGTTTTCATTTGCAGTAATTGAATGAAGTTACGATTTTGGCCTTATCCCTTTCCACCTAGCGGGATAATAGGACGCAAATGTGTTAGATATTCAACTCATTATGGTATTTACCAACAAGTTCATTTTCTGTCACCCAAACTGGTAATTTTGTTGCAAAGCTCTAACTCACTCAGATATAGAAAGCAGTCTTGGTCCATTTTTTTTAGCTTTACAGCTCATCTTTAAACTTCTTAGTTGTTTCCATGTTAATCTGTCATTAGGTAACTTGCAATATAATGCCCTAATCCCTACTCTGCTCAATCAGCAAAAATTAGCTGTGACGTGACAGTACTCCTGCGATAACCCTTTCTCAGAAGAAATCGCATGTATGAAGAAAATAGACACTCTCAACAGTTTGCATTGAATGGCAAAGTGACTCCTCTTAGTCTACATCAGCATAGTTTAATTATTACAGTTGTAGTCCAAAAAGTGCTGTTCTGGTGACACGTCTTCACGGTGCTACGAAAGCATTCAACAAGAAAAGTTTCAGGTAAATGTAAGACATATTCTAGGAAATAGGATCTTAGACAAACGAAATTAAAAAGGAATTATTCTCTCCAACTTTGTTCAGAAATCGTGATGCACTTATCAATCACAATAAATACTGTAGAACTTAAACTGTATCGACTAAACTACGGTGTTTCGATTCCTTTATCCTGTACAATATCTGGCCTATATGATACTGAATAATGCTTGCTTGCACTGCAGACTTGTTTTTACTCATAACCCTCTTTAGATGATGGTGACAAAACAGGACTAGATTAATTAAACACGAACGCTTCTTCTTGATAAGTGCAAAAAAAACATGCTGTTCCGGTATTTCATAGCTGAGTTTTCTATCCTACTTTGCCTATTTCTAGTTTCTTAAAAACTTTTGCAGACTTGTAAATCGTGGCATCGATCAGCCCAGCGACGGTAAAAACTCCTCCAATGATGGCACAAACCCCAGTTGCAAAATGTCCAAACGACCTGCAAAAACAACAGGA
>VRMD01001065.1:3621-19294 GCA_009872375.1 Sminthurides bifidus
TTCACAATCAAAATTCCCACTCGGCTACATTTCTCTTATTAACATGTTAGCACCATCTAGCATCAGCTGAAAGACTTTGTACGAGCTAATGCATGCATTCCGGCGTGGTTCTGCCTCCTCTCTTTGTGCTGGATTGAAGGGAAGACTACTAGAATCACTGTTGAAGCAGGCAAATTATTGAGCAGCACTGTTCTACAGGAAGAGTGAGGTGACACCGCTCACAAGATTTTAAAATGGTAAGTTAAATTAAATTTTAACATGTGTAAAAATATTTTATACAGAAAGTACTTAGTATTCATGGTTACCGTGAGCAGCATTGTTCATTTTGTGTAAATTTTTTGATTGTTGAATTGACAGACTAAGGGTACGAGCTCATTTGGTAAACGCCGTAACAAGACACATACTCTGTGTCGAAGATGTGGCCGGTCAAGCTACCACATTCAGAAGTCGATTTGTGCCCAATGTGGTTATCCTCGGGCCAAACTTCGTCACTGTAAGTCATCACGCGCTGTGTTTTTTTATGTATTTAACTGATGATAATGTCACTGAAAATGGGAATTTCTGTTGGCGTTATAGTTAGGAAGTATCTGCATTGTGACTTTCAGTCAAATGACCAGTTAACTGAAGGTTGTTTCAAATTACTTAGTGGCACGCTTATTGTTGTGCAGTTGAGGCTCTCGCATTGAAACTTAGCATCATTTTCGAATACGTTGTTTCATTTTCTTCGATAGGCTTAGAGCTTTATAAGATAAACGTTGCCAGGGGTGATAAATTTATTCGTTATTGTAATTTTGCAGACAACTGGAGTGAGAAAGCTCAACGTAGGAAGACCACCGGAACCGGCAGAATGCGTTACTTGAAGGTTGTTCGTCGTCGTTTCAAGTAAGTCTTTATTTTAGTATTTTTATCGAAGCGTAGCTTGTCCGCTTAGGTGTTAGCATCATGTAAGAAATCTACAGAATAATACTACATTCTAGTCTGGGCAGACCCTATGTGGAGGTTTTGGTAGTAACTACTACATTCTTGTAAATTTTGTGTTACAGGAACGGATTTACTGAGCCTAAGTTGGGCAGAAAATCTACTAAAGCTGTTAAGGGTTAAGCAGATTTTCAATTGGTGAATAAATTTCTTAATAGATTAAAAAGAACTTGTGGTTGTGCAAACCTCATTTCATTTCAAGAACTAGTGCGATGAAAGCGTTTGATTAGCTTGCATATTAATTTAATTTTCGACATTCTTCCATGATAGCTGTTACCTACTTAAGTAAGAGTACTAAAAACACGGGGATCAGAACAAATCGATGAATACAAAAAGTCATTCTGACCGAGAATCACCCATAAAACCTTTCTCTCTAAACCTATACATTAGATCGGTTTGTAATCTAGCTTTGATTCGAGCTTCTTGTTGTCGCTAACTTTGCGGGCAGCTTTCATAAAATCCTCTTGAATGACGTAGTCGCGCTCCGCCCGGATGGCAAACAATCCAGCTTCAGTGCATATGTTTCTTAAGTCAGCTCCGTTGAAGCCATCAGAAAGTTTCACGACAGCCTCAAAATCTGTGTTGAAATAATAAGACGCTTGTGTGAAAATGAACGCATCATCAACAAACACAACCTCAGGCATGTTACTGGAATTACGTACCTATTTCGCCATGTTTGGCTATGGGCCCTGCATGAATTTTAAGAATTTCCAATCTGGCCTGTTCATTTGGGAGAGAAATTTCGATTTTTCGATCCAAACGCCCAGGTCGGAGGAGAGCAGGGTCTAAAGTATCTGGACGATTGGTGGCCATTATCATTTTCACCTGAACAACATATTTGATAAATAGTTATTGATAGCTCCCTTTGATGCTTACTAGGTACTTTCTTTAAGACACTTCTACACATGTGATATGCATCAGTGGATGACAGGTTGCAATAGCTTACTTGACCAAGGGCGTCAAAACCATCCATTTGATTCAGCAACTCCATGAGGGTTCGCTGAATTTCACGATCGGCAGAAGTACCTTCGGAGAAACGACGACCTCCAATGGCATCGATTTCATCCATAAAAATTATGCACGGTTGATGGTCACGAGCGTAATTGAACATTTCTCTGATGAGTCTTGCGCTTTCGCCGATATATTTGTCAACGATGGCGCTAGACACAACCTGCATAACACAACCAGTGATGTAAAAAGATCAGCGAAATGAATCCTAGACCGCGCGTTCTCAATTTCTCAAGGAGGAGGACCTTACTTTTAGAAAGTTAGCATCTAGTTGTGATGCTACTGCCCTCGCCAGCAGCGTTTTTCCAGTACCAGGAGGACCGTACAGGAGGCATCCTTTGGGAGGTTTGATTCCGACGCGTTGAAAAAGTTCAGGATTCATTAGAGGGAGTTCAATCACCTGAATTGAAGAAACAGGAACCTTAATTGTTAAAGAAGCAGACTACTATAAACCAACAACCATCATCTTAGAATACGCCAAAAACATTACCTCTCTCAGCTCTCGAATTTGTTCCTGAAGACCACCAATAGCTGAATAAGAAACATCACCAGGATCCTCATGACTCATGTTGTACACGAGTGGGTCAACCTCTCGAGGTAAATACCTGGAATAAATATTAGAATCCGGCCGCTTACTAGTACTCTATCATTAAAATCAGCTTTACAAACCAATCTGGTACTTAAAAATAGAAGCAACCGTATGCTTCTTTCTGTGATATCTAACCTCATTATAGTTAACGTCGTCATATCCAACGCCACCCTGGTTCCGGATTTAAGTTTCGATTTATCCAACTGCCTTCTGCATCCAACCACATATCTCGGACCATTAGTTGCCTTAACGATAAACTTGTCCTCGGTCAATTGTTTCAGTACCTCTCCAACAATCTGCGCAAGGAATAATTTAGAAATTGCACTGAATTCTTTAGAACTTGAGCTTATTGCCTATTGTAACAGGTACACATTTTTCTTGCATACTGACCTGACCCACACTTTGAAGTGCCTTCAAATCGTTCTCAGACTTATCGTATTGCTTCGCTAGCTCCTTCAACTCCTCTCGTTCTAAAAAAAATGAATAGTTTGCTTCATGATTTTGCTCCAATTGCCCTGCTAGTACTTGATCAATTACTGATAACTTACTTTCCTTCAATCGCTGCTCATATTCGCGGTGCTCAGCCACCTTAGCCTTGTAAGCGTTGACAGCTCGCTCTCTTGCCGCATCAACCGTCATTGTACTCGGAGTTTCTAAAACGAAATCGACAGAAATCGGGCATAGGATAACATTAATCTTTTAGTTAATCTTTAGGCTTCTAAAAACGTCAAGGAAACTCCATAGGGACACATCGTCAACAAATTAGTGCAGATCTTTTAATGATGACAAAAAATATCGAGTTCTTACCAATGGCAAACAGATCACTCTAACACCTGGGTAATGCTAACTGCTTTTGAATTCTTCTGAAACACCTTATTTTTACTGATTCTGGATTATGTCACTGTTTAATAAGTATGTATCCGGATTGTGCGTGTTTCTGTGTATGCAGTATATAACCTTATGGTTAGTTGCAAAACGCTCTTCAACCGAATGAAAGAATTAAATACTTTAATGTATAATAAAGAGGTCGAAAACAATTAATATTTTGGTGTTAAATCTGACTACTGAACTTTAAGCCCACCGAGCGCTGAGTCACGGTAATGCGACCATTACCGACGACACCGAATGACATTTGCGGCCTGGACACTCTACTGGCGTCGCTAAGGATGATCGTCTATTTGTCGGACGACCTGTTAAAAGGCCAAACAAACGATGTTTAGTGAATTGAATCCATCAATCGATCAGATGATGGGATCATTTATAATCAATCATTATTGTTATTTTATCATCTCTTGAATAATATGTAAATATTACTACCTAACTCGTTCTGTTTAATACCCCTGTTACCTGGAGAAGCAAATCTATGATTTTGCCTTTACATAAGCTTCTAGGTATTCGAAGCAATCAATATTTAGAATGAGCTGTCAAAGTACAATGCATGTTAATGGATAACGTAGATGCGAAACTTTGTAACCAGTTACTAACACGCCAATTAGGACCCAAAATTGCAGCTATGCTTTTGAGATCTGCATCATCTGCTACCTTTAGTTAGTTGAAACGAAGATTGTAAGCATTAATCAAATCTTTCGCTTCTGTTAAGGAGTCATTATCAGTATTATGGAAGGGACTTCGGTTCACGTCGTGGTCTGTTGGCTAATTCTACTACCTCTACTGACCCAATATTTGCAAGCGGACGATGGCATCCAGGATACTGAAGCTCTGAAAGCTAAAGATGAGCAACACATCTTAAACGCTGCTCAAGCACAACAGATTTCATGCCCTAATCATGAGATAGATGACAACAAAATCAGCATTAGCCAAAGTAGCGTTAGTGGTAATAAACTACATGCCAGTCGTCCTGATTGTCTAAATCACTTCACCGTATTTTCGGTTTAAGAGATAAACGCAATATTTAATATTCCATTTATTGCAGATTCTACATGTGGGCCTAAAAGGAACAAAAATAACGACAATGACATGGTTAGCAATCGACGGATGACAAATCTTCGAGAACAAATCTTGAAGGCAAAAGAAAACTTTAAGCAAGAGAAAAGAAGGCATCAAGACTCGGATGGTTCTCAAGGTAGTGTGTGCTCGACTTACTACGATCAAATTCTGGAAGACTTGGTACCATTCGTTGATGGAGTCACACGGAAAATGATTGATTCCTCAAGGGAAAGGTACAAGACGAGAGATTAACGAAATTACCTCAATGGCCACGCGGAAGTCAACGTTAACGTGCTAAATAGCTTTTACTATTTTTTGATAGAGGGGTGCATTACCAAATTCTTGGGGGAAAGCTCTACAGAGAAAAGGAATGCAGATTTCCTGCAAGGTGCTCTGGGGTGGAGTATTTTATTAAAAAGATAGCAGAAGATCTTCCAGACATGGACATTATTATAAATGTTTCGGACTGGCCGCAAATACCAAAGCAGTGGCCTGAGCCATATCCAGTATTTTCATTTTCAAAGGCAAGGAATTTTGTCTGAACGTCGGAAGCATAACTTGGATGCAATCTTGAGGAAATTATAATATTACTTGTGTCCATTAACATTTTCAGAATCATGACTACATAGACATAATGTATCCAGCATGGTCATTCTGGGAAGGGGGTCCTGCCATATCTCTTTATCCTCAAGGGATTGGGAAGTGGAGCAAAATGAGGGATCTCTTGATGAAAGAAGCCAAGAAAACTCCATGGAACGAGAAGAAGAATGTTGCATTTTTTCGTGGTTCTCGCACATCAAATGAGCGAGATCCTCTGATTTTACTTTCACGGAAGCATCCGGAACTTGTCGATGCACAGTATACAAAAAACCAAGCGTGGAAGTCTGATAAGGTCAGTTAGTACTATTTTGGATATAAAACGGGTCCCATTTTTTCTGTCATGCTTAGTGAAGCTTACTCCTGAAGTTCATAAGAGAAGTTTCGGCACCTCTTCATGGAATTAGCGGGGATGCTTTCTGATTCTATCTGTTGAAACTGTACAAATCGTTAGTCGCATCTGACTAGTTCTGAACAATTACCTCTAAATTGTCTTTAGAAATAATAACTGTTTGAATTCTGACAGGATACGTTGAGTGCTCCTCCGGCAACTGAAGTATCATTGGAATCTCACTGTGCTTACAAGTATTTATTCAACTATCGGGGAGTGGCAGCCAGCTTCAGATTCAAGCATTTATTTTTGTGCCGATCCCTCGTTTTTCAAGTTGGAAACGAATGGCAGGAATTTTTTTATTCGTCGTTGAAACCATGGGTTCACTATGTTCCAGTGAATAAAGATGCAAAGGAGGATGATATCTTGTAAGTTACTTTGGCTACTTGTCTTCCCAAAACAATATTGCAAGTTAAATGAACGAAGTTAAACATGATAGACTTAATCTGCCGCAGGTTCTTACTGAGCTTCTTCAAAAACAACGACGACCTCGCAGAAAGTATAGCTCAATCTGGTTATGAGTTCATCAAGCTCAAACTCAAGCAAAGAGATGTCCAATGCTATTGGAAAGAGCTGTTAACTCGTTATTCGAACCTCCTGAAGTATAAAGTCGTGCTTGAGAAGGAAATGCTGTTAATATCGTAGTTTCCAAAGCAATTTCGAATGTTTTTATGTGTAAGGTACACATGTGTTTGAAAGCAAAATTTCTCTGATAAGGAGAACTAAGAGCTGGAAGCTGTGATCTGCAAAACGATTTTAAATTATTAAATGATGTTTTTACATTTTTATTAGAATTCACGTCCCGTTTCACTTGCTTCCTTCAGTAGTTCCAGAATAAGCTCGCTGCATCCGGCGTTAGGAATTGTGAATTGTCTCTAAACGCATCCATACGCTAGAACATGAACATGAACATTTTTCTTCTCTACCCAGCGCGTGATACATAATGCTGCTGGTCACAGCTCACTGCGGTCGTAACTGAAATTTGATTAGTTTTAGTTCCCAGTTGTTAGTGAGAGGTAGGTAAAAGGTAGGCATTAGCGCAATGGCCACATGAATCCAGAATCCAGGTATCAAATCGTCAGAATGTGCTCCGTTCATAAGCACATGCCAATTGACAGATCTCATCTCTACCTCTGCAGATTTCCTTGATGAATTCCAGTTGCGTCGGAAAAAATTAATAGTCCTTGCGTGGAATTATTTTCCTAATATAATTTAAGGCGAAAATTCAATACATCTAAGTATAATTTGAAAAAAAGTGAGCTTCAATATTTTTTACGGTTCAAAATGCCTTTGGTAGTAATTTGTGGCATACCAGCCTCGGGGAAAAGCACGTGGACGAAAAAAATAGCCGATTACATCCAAGAGAAGCACAATAAGCAAGTTATTATAATACGAGAAGAAAACTATTTGAAAGGGACGAAAAATGAGATAATGGATGGTAAGAGCTTAAAAATTAATGTGTAGTAGTTAAACTTGAGCACTTGACATTACTAAGGTTTTATGACAACAGCAGTTGTTCTGTATCAGATTCTAGGAAAGAGAAGGAACTTCGAGCCAAGACTAAATCTGAAGCCCAACGGTAAGCTATACTTAAACCAAACCAAACCATTTACTAACCTTGCAGTCATAACATAAGTTTGAGCTCATCAGTGTTCAAGAATCAATTGGCTTTTATATTGTTTGCAGTGCTTTAAACAAAGACACAGTGGTCATTATAGATGCGCTGAATTATATCAAAGGTAACTGGCGACCCATGAGGTCTGGCTTCGGATCTCTGACTATGTCGTACAAAGTACTGTTAAGAATAACACTGCCACTCTCTTTTAGGTTATCGGTATGAGCTCTACTGCATGTCAAAGGCAGTGCCTACTAGGCAGGTGACAATTCAATGTGACACTCCAATTGAAGTTGCAAGAGAATGGAACGATAGTCGGGTTAACACGAGTGAGCAATATTCCAGGTAAGGTGATTGGACTTGGACGCAGCACTGAATACGGATTCAGTTTTCAGTTTAAAATATATCGAATTGGATTGGAACTAAAGACTTCAATATCCCTGCACGTCTAGAATCGTTTTTGATCATTTGGTGGAACGTTTCGAACACCCTGATCCAAACAATAGATGGGACAGTCCATTTTTCACGGTTTTACCCGGAGAGGAGTTACCTTTGGACGAGATTTGTCAATCTCTTTTAGCAGCTCGACCTCCGAAGCAAAATATGTCTACTCAGAATGTAAGATTGACGATGACAGCATTGCGATTTTTGCGTGATGAAACACATTAACAAAACTTTATTGGTTCATTCCAGAAACCTGTATCAGAAACTAATTATTTGTCAATAATTGAGAAAATAACTACGGACATCATACAGGTAGTGATGCATAACATAATCCAATCTTAAGTGAAATCATAGTCGTGATGCTAGCTTATAGTTATCGTATGCCTGGTTCATGCAATCGCTTAACTGTTAAATTATCGTCTATGTTGTATTTGCAGGCAATACTGGAGGCACAGTCTAGCCAAGCTGACGAAGAAGAAATCAGCGTTCCACACTCAGATGCCAAGATCGGTTTTCACAATAGTGTTACAAGCACTCAGTTGACTAAACTTAAACGACAGTTTGTCAACTTAACAAAGACTACTACGACTGTAAAAAAAGAAACGATGGGTGATATGTTTGTACAGTATCTCAACTCACAATGTAGTTGATTGTAAACCTGTGTGCATAAGGATGCACGTAAATGTAAGTTAACACTTGAAATTTAACTTTTAAAAAATGACTCAAAATCATGGATATGCAGTATTTCTGATAAAATGATCTGTTTCATAGTTAAGTTCATTACTTGAAACATGAAAACCTGAATCTACCTACTTGGATTATCAAATCGAAAATAACTTGCCATACTTCCCTTTCCTCCATAGCAAGACACCCATACATACACGTGGATGCAATGTCATATTAATGACGTTTTCGTAAGTGTGAGGTGACAAACTATGCGCATATTTCACTGCTTACATCCGTCTCATCCGAGTCCCATTTATCATCGTCAGTTTCCGATCCAAGGCCATCGCTGATGCGACCATGACGAAGCACCATGTCAATATTCCTTTTGGCATCCCGGATGAATTGCGAAGAAGGATCCCTAGACTCATCCGCAGCATGGCTGGGCAATTCGTCGATCATCTGAATCTTCATCTTGGTTCGGCTGCGGTTCCTAGAGTTACATTTCTCGTGACTGCGTGTAGCAAAGTAACCTCTCTTGTTAAACGGGCAGTACTTGATCGTATGAGCGTTATCTCCAGTTGCTTTGCATATGAAGCACGTATAGTTTCTCAGACTGGGACAAATCACAATGTTTCCCAAACGCAAAGGATGACTCGTGTAGATTTCCTCTGTTAAAACAAAAAATCAATTCAATCAATTCTACCGTCACACATGCGTTTCATTCTCAGTTTCTACATTATGAACACAATTTTCTAGAAAAAAACACTTTATTACCTTTTTCTTCATTCCCTTTGCAAAAGACGCAGATATACTCCGACTTGCTCTTATCCGTTTTGGGTCCTTCATTCTCGCGAACATAGTATGAATGCCGGCTCTGTGCCAACGGCTTGCTAGCTCGAAAGTAGCTGTTGCCGCAGTTGACAGATTTCTTAGCCTCCTGTTCTGCACGATGGAACTCTTCAGCATTATTCCCTGCTCGTGGCCAGTACCTACCAGATCCACACCTTTCGGGATTTGTCCACGCGACATGACGATCACAATCTTCATTTGCAGAAATTAAGTAGTTGTTGTTCTTGATCAACATTCCAGAGTTTCTTCGTGAAGCAGCCGGCATGAGTAGCTGTGAAGGATTTTCATTACCAGCAAGTCCAATTGCTCCACTGTTGCCGTACATATGGCGTCCGCTCATGTTCTGCTCCATCAAAGGCATGGATTTTCGGTTGAGAAACTCGGTTTCTCGATGCATAGGATTCATGAAAAAGTCATTCTGTGTTTTCAGACTGACTGTGAGCAAAAGCAACATATGAACATCAATTAGTTGCCGTATGGCCCGGTAGCAACAAGATCATGGTTAACAAAGTCTTACATACCCGAGAGATCATTGTGGCACTGCATGTCATTTCCAAGCATGCCGGACCCTGGCATCTGTTCCCGAGGAGAGGCTTGTTTCGACACAAATCCAGAAGATTGACCCGATTGAAGCTGGCCACCATCAAGGGAAACTGTGGTCTTAGAATGATTCATGAGGAATAACGCAGTGGCAAATCCTGGCAAGCACGAGTTGGTCGACCCACTCATGGTCTGAGGCCCTCCTTGATTAGAACCATTGGACATGGACATGGGCATAGGAAACCAGTTCTGAAACACCTTGTTTCCAGAGTACTGTGGCTTGAGCATTGTTCCGTGGTCGGAGTTCATTTCTCGTCCGGCTGACAGCCACTTTCCGCACGAAAGTTCCCAGCCTGCGATTATATTGATCAGATGAAAATGGAACACCAAATCGCATATATAGCCACTTCTATTCTATTCTGACGCCCAGCTATAGCTGACTAGTACCCTGTGATTTCAAATAGGAAGAACTCTAGCCAATCTATTAATTCCTACAGACACTGCATAGAATCAATCAAACCATCAGAAGGCATTGAAAGGCCTGTGAGTGACCAATCTTTCGCCTCCCCTGCCCTGAATTTTCCGTCACTCTAATTTCACTAACGAGTCTGTAATTCCCTCAACTCATAACTGTTTCAACGCTTCAGCGTAAAACCTCATTTAATCAGCACGAGTCCTGAATTTCACCTTCATCTCACTCTGGAGCGGTAAAGATCTTCGGGAATATACATAAAAACCGCTATCATTTTGAAAATATGCAGCAAAATTGGTTAGATTATTCTCAAACCAGCATAATTTTCTACTGATCATAATATCAAGTGGATGTAAAATGCTACGCTACGCTATGTAAACGCTGTATTTCACTTCAACTGTGTAACGTACTTACCAGGAGTTTGCCAAGGCAACGATCTCACGTCGTCCAGTACAGGAAAACCGTTTGTTTGTCTAGGAACCAGTTTTCTCGACACGTCAGCAATTTGCTTCAAAGTTGCATAAAAAGCTAGAAGAGAAAACCCAACCACAATCTCCTATCAAGCGATACTGCGTTATCGGTTTTCTAAGCTCATGTCTTGTCCCAACAATGAATGCCTTACAATCGCACTTTGCCCATTCCCTTTTCTTACAACAGGTCTTATAGAATTAAATCGCTAAAAATTAAGGTGTTTTACATCTAAAATCTCGTAAATCTAATAAGGATAATACTAGAAGACATGGTATAGAAGAGATGCGTTTTCTATCAAATTAAACGCATGCATATGCATGCAATGAAGGTACTTACATTCCGTGGCTTCAGGATTAGACGCGACTTTGTACAAAGGCAAGCTGTCCACGATATCCGGTGTCATTCGCACAAGCTCCATTAAGTAATTGCAATCTTCATGAGTCCAGTACATGATAGGCTTTGAGTTTTCCAATTTCGGCCTTGGTGAATTCAGCGTATCGTTCAAAGACTTGAGGAAAACGTTATAAAAGTCACCGTCGGAAATCTGCGCGCACGTTAACACACTGTCATCAATGAATTTCGAGCTGGAAAATTGCCAATCAGTGTCCATTGTCCATGACTTCCGGTCGAGGTTAAGGGAAAACAGGGATGTAGCTATTCTTACTTTTAACTTGACAAATTTTATGATTTCATTAGTTTGATTAACACTCGCAGTCACAAAATGGTCATCAAATTACTGAACAGCAGAAGGCAAAGCCGCCGAAAGCTCGTAATTCGCTATCGCTATGAATGGAAAACTGAGTACATCTAGATTTTATGCAAACACAAGAAATACTAACTTCACAATTAAAAGAAACTAAGAAAGATGAAAATGTATTTTAAATCAGCACAAGATCAAAAATTTATAATCACAATCCAAAATTCACCAGTGGAAGAAATCACACGTCCACTCGACACGAAGTCTTCCCACCAACTAACGAAGGAAAATTTTCTAGTTCTTTCTAACAAGCACAAAAGGGCTGGCAAACTTTTCGGCGTTTTACTGAATTTATTATATTCCTACGGATACGGCAGTAAACAAGATTCACCCTGTAGAGCCAGAACGCGAGAAGGAATGAATGAGTTTATCGGATATGCATGCGTGGCTCTTCCTCGTGATTCGCCTTGGTCAATACAGGAAGTGCATCAACAACTTGAGCGAAAACGTTTTCATTGGCTGTACTTTCGGGATCGCGATGATGAGGGCCAATCTCCTCGTTTGTTGCGTGCCGAGCGGAGGCTAGAACGCAAATTTTTTGTGGAATGCAGCGATGTAATACGAAAATTGTATGTAGTGCTGAGACAAATGGATCGAAATCGAAATTAAAACCCTAAAGGTAACATTCCAGGATGCTATGGGTCCTGAGGAGTGAGGAGGAGTGCGCATTGTTGAAATAAGAATGTAGCAAGATTGAAGCGGAAAAGTGTGAAAGGTAGTGGCATTTTAACTTTAGATTAGAATATGAAGAGCTTACAGTAATTTAATTTAATTTATTCTAACTGCTTTACAGACTGTAAGTTCAAGTTTTCATATCACCACGTCACCAGACTTGTGTGAGGAGGAGTATTTTTTGTGACTTTGTTTTTGTTACCACATTAAGAAACGACACTTGCTGAAGAAATGAAGAATAATTCACTTCACCAACAAATCAGCTAATAGTGTACTATGAAAGGAGATTGACTGAGTAAGCAAGAACAGTTAACAAGTTGTTCAGATCACTGGTAAGAAGAGCTTTATGCAAAGATACTTTGTAAGAAAGCCTTCTCTACAAAAATCAACTTTAAAAATAAGTCCTGCTTGAGACACTTGTCGCTATGACTAGACAAACGGATGAGAAAATGGGAACCAAGATCCCGTATAGTTTTGTCCCGAATAGTCCAACGCCGAAAAAGGATCCAACTCTTCCAGCCGCTGAACAAAGGCCTAGAGCTCCACCCCTGTTAATAGGATGTGAGAAATATTGTAGTTAAAACGTCGGTCAAGGGTAGCACATTGTGATTAAGTGAAGGAAATTTAGGAGTGACGAAGTGAGGGGAAGACGAGAAAGAAACGATCTCGTTGTGGTCATGCAGTTGCATTGCCTTACCTTATACAAAAGGGGTACTTGTCAATCGTTGTGGCGAAGAGACTCCACATGGATGCGATGCAAACGTTTATTATCGTGTGACCGATCAGGGCCCACAGGGCTTCGAACGACCAAATGGTGAGACCAATGCTGACTAAAGAAGCGATGAGGAGGAAAATAAATAAGATTTTGTATCTGGAGATGCATGTCATTAGAGCGGCGGTGATTAAAGAGCCGAGGAATATGCCGAGAACGGGGAGAGCGGAGTCGACCATGTCCCTGAAATTCAAGTTAGGTTGGTTACGAGAAATGCAAAGAGATTTGCAAGGATTTCATCATCGGACAGAACTTTTGCACGTGATTGGAACTTTTTTGCCGAGTGGTGCGAGTAAAGCAATTCTAAATACTAAGCAATACTGCGAGTATTCGAGTAAAGCAATGCTATAAACGGGGATTGGACAATTTCAAAAATTAGGAAGACTTACGTCGCTAATTGCATGTTGAAGTCTGGGATTAGAGGGCAAGTCGGATTCAAACCTGGAATATAAACACATGGACAGTGTTAAGTGTCAAACTGATTTAGAAGCTGTTTGGACTCCTAATTGCTACATAATTGGACGTGTTAGTTACTTTGAATGGCAGTTGCGCAATCGTTACCTGCATAAGTGATATTCTCAAGATGGCAGTTTTGAAAGTTTGACCTGCCGAGATCTGTATCGACAAGAAAGCAGTCTGATAGTTCGGAATGTATGAATAAAACGTAGGATGCCTTAACGTTGGTGAAATTAACGTGCTGGAAAGTGCAGTTTTCGAACTTGACGTGGTTCATCATCTGAAATACATTACATCATGTTGCCCAAAGATCAAGTATCTTAAGATAGATCCAGATATTACTCTTATGCTAATGCAGATCAGAATCCATCGTTAATTTTTGCTTTTAAACGATAATCATTGAGACTTCATTGGATAACGGCATTCAGATAACAGCATCCATTGACGGCTAAGGGCTAAAGCTACGAAAGTGGTGATGATACTAATAACTAGAACTTACCACGTTCATTATGGTAAGGTTTTCGAAGACACTTGAGCGATAACGAACGTTGACTACGTTTGAAAAGTTGGTGGAATGGTTGAAAACTTCATTACTCGACGTATTTGGCATCCTTGTCAAATGTCCAGTCCCTTAATTCAGCTTGGATGGACAGTACCCACGAAGAAAGAGTGCCAGATCTAGGGAAAGTTATACAAGTTTCTTATTGGGCTAAATTAAAGCTTTTACAAATATTAACCAGACTACAACGATCTTCATAAAACTTGGCTGTGCACAAAGAAGCTGTTTCTGACGTGTACTTTGTACATTTGTTCTCAAATAGTTTACACAATTAAATACACTATAAGTGGACTTACCCCATGGAAGCTAGAAACCAAATCACGAGTATTCTCAATGTTAAATGTCTTCTGTTGTCCGTCCACATTAGGAGGAACGAAGACCAGAACTGAAATTTTTGATACAAGTGTCATTAGTACTAAAATGAACATTTTAGTGCAGCACAAAAATGTAAACGTGCAAATCCAACTCACCCCTTCTATCGCATGCCTCAAATCCTCCAATGCATTCTTTGGGGATATATTTGAATCAAAATGCACTGCAGGGATCTCAATTTCGGAAAAAATAAAAGTTGCACGCGTTCCACGATTGATTTTATGGATTCTCTGTAAAACAATAACGCAGATCCCAGTCAAGTACAGTTATTGTATCAACGCTCTGTGATTTGCTACGTTTGCAGTAACAATTATAGACAAGTAATTTTAAAGCTGCTACTTACTTTGTACACATCCAGTGACTCGGCATCTCTGCCGTTCTTCATCAGGGTCAATGGTGCCTCCGGCATGAAAAATAGTACCAAAAGCGACACCAACATGGGGGCTGACGCCGCCAGCAGTAGCTTTCGCCAAGCGCTAAAATGCTCTTTGAGCTCTTCGCTTAGGTGAAAACCTGAATGCAAGCCGTTACCGTAACATTATTTGCATTCAGCATCGGCAGCTAATCTTCCCGATCACAGACAACTTTGTCACACCATCCATTTCCAGTCACTACAACAGGAGGAATCTCATTATAATGTACGAACCAGCTTACCATTTTCAGGAAGAATGAACCAACTGGATAAAAGTGTTAACCCTGCTCCAAAGGACCAAAACAAGTACAAAACGGAAATGGCCAGTCTCCGCCTTTTTTCTTGAAAAAATTCCGCAAAGTACGTAATAGATAGTGGTAAGCAGCCTCCGATGCTATAACGTACAATCAGTCCAACAATTATTAGAATTTCGGTCAATTGTCTTTCCACATCACATAACGATAGTTCAGTTGATGACTTACCCCACGCCACTGAATAACGTTGCCGTAATAAAAGTACCCTCTGTCGGCATTATGACACTGGCTCCACTAAATATTGAACCTACGCCAAGGGCGTAAATAAGAGCTCTCCTGCGCCCAACACGATCACCCACTGTACAAAAACGAAATATTAAATGGCGATCAGGTCGGATTTCTTAAAATCAATGCACACAAAATAATCTTCGAGACAGTACACAGTATAGAAGGTATAACAGTAGCTTTATATTTCACTCACAAAATCCCCAAATTATTGCTCCTATGCCCGCTCCCATTAGATTAGCACTTACTGTGAATCAAAACAACAATGATTTCGTCACAGGTTGCCATGTCTAGAAATTCGACTGACATACAAGGCCTGTGAAAACAAGCATAATTCTCTTCTAAAGGAAACTTACCAATCCAACTCTTTTGTGTCTCGTGAACACAGAACTCAAACTGAGCACTTTTTGAAGACATTATCAGCGCTAGGAGTTGTGACAGGTCAGCCGCTAGTACCAAACCCAGCACAATGAACAGCAACAGTTGTACTTTGCCATGGCCCACCTTTATAAAAGTCACGAGAATGTATGATGTAATACTGAGACAGTTCAGTGACCAGGGAAGCGA
>VRMD01001066.1:0-19287 GCA_009872375.1 Sminthurides bifidus
TGGAATATTGGTAATTAAGTAGATGCTGACGATACGGAATTAGAACGTTAATATCGTTATGATTCACATGTTCATGGAACAGTGAGGTGATTCTAAACAATAAGTTATTGGTTATTTGGAAAACATTAGATTAGTAATCAACATTGTAAAGGGTATAAAAGCGGGAGTTATTGGTAAATAAAATTAGTCTTTGGTTATGAACTTAACTTGAAGATTCATGGTAGCAGAACGATTGGAAGCTGATAATTTTGCATATAATCATCACATTAGGCTCAATCTGACGCACTTCGTGAGCTAATGGTTCAACTATCACATCTGGATCAGGATATCGGATTCTTCCTTCTTCTTGATTATAATAACCTTCCTGGCACACGCGTTTACCGCAAATATTCCCAAGTATCGCACATGATGAACGCAATGAAGAAGTTTGGGGCTCGGATGCAAATTTAACTAGCTACGAAAAACAATTGTAGTTCTGCTAAAACAGCGATCATTTAATCAGTTGTATCGATGCCAATGACTCAAACGAGAATGGTCGTGAGTAGTCCTTCTAAGTGATCTTGAATCCTGTTCACAAGCAACTGATACTTATCTTCACTTATCACCCGATACACTCGCAAAAATTTGAAGCATGACTGTCGCTACCCCCTGGCAAATGCAAAAGATGCCAGGATATTTTTGAGTAGTCGAAAATGATGAAGTAGAAAACGTTTGGCTGTTCGAAGGTTTTACACCCTCTTCACTGCGGTTTGAAATTATCTTTTGTACTTTCGTATTAGGGTATTTTCCTTCCTGCTCTTTGTCACTCGATCAGCATTCACAAAAAATTCGAGAAGGGTCTCAACTTTATAATCCTTTGATTTTCACAATAATAGCTTGAATTGCTGCTTTGGTTTTTAGGACACAGTTTGCATTAGGTCGCAATTTTCAGCGCTCAATTTAAAGCAGTAAAGATCAACATACGTTCATCCTTTGGAAAAACTCTTAACTCATTTGGAGCAGCTGCAGCAAAATCAAACATCAAGTACCCGCTGGGTTCGCTCGGGGCTTGCTTGTATGAGTCCTGTAAATAATAAGTTTTGTAAATATTATAATGTACATGAAACGGAATCAAACATCAAGTACCCGCTGGGTTCGCTCGGGGCTTGCTTGTATGAGTCCTGTAAATAATAAGTTTTGTAAATATTATAATGTACATGAAACGGAAACGAGAAGTACAGGAATTTCTTCAGAAGAGATTGGGGCTTCGTGTCGATTTTGCTAAACCTAGTGGAGCGGAACCAGCAATGATGGCAACACTGCCCGCAGATTTTTTGACCCTGACAATCGCTCAACTACTAGCGAAATATGTGGCGTGGAGAAATGGCTGTTGGAAGATTGTCACGAGATTCTTTTTGCAATTTATGTGAATATTCGTCTGGATGCTGTAAAGACTTCGCTGTTGTTCCCTAAAGTTTTGGCACTTGGAACTCAGACAATTGAAAAGTCACTTTTGCCTCCAGGCGCACTTTCTGAGCGAACAGCGGAATCTATCAACAAAAGCTACCGTAGCTTTCGTGAAAATTTTGCACGGAAATGCAGTCTAGTCGGCAATCTAATAGATGTCTTTAATCGTTGTATCGAAACCACGGACCCAGTAATTGCTAAAATCTGGCACCAACAGTCAAAGTTACCAGTGAAAAAGCTCTTACCTGCTAAAACAATTGATCTACTCGAAATGCACATCACAACCGATGATGAGACCACAATCGAGGATTGAGAAGATGATGATCTAGATGAGACAAGGGTTCCGCTGGAGTTGTCAAATGAAATTCCGGAGGAAAATTGAGAGAATCATTTGAAATGAATATCAAGTTTTTTGGAAATCTGCTAGATTCTGCTGCCGTTACTTGATGTGATACGAATCTAACTTTAATGCATGTTGTAGTACAGTATATTTGCTTCCGTTTAGTACCTTGAATCAAAAAATTGCCTTGGGCCTTTCATTGGAACGGACCCTTAAATTTACCTTGTCGATGATGCCATTTTTCAGTTGTTATGCAATTTTATTATGTTATTTGCAACAGGTATTAGAAGTTGCGTTTTAGAAATAAACCTTGCTTTTGTCTCTAATTTTGATCAAAAGTCTCCTTAAAGGGTCAAGGGACCCCCTGGGAGGCCTTGAGGTCCTTGCGACCGGGGACTTTTGGAGCTCAATATGCGCAAGATTTAATCGCTTCATTAAAATCAGCTTCAAAAGACCTTTCGTTTGATGTATCAAACATGATTCTTCGTGACCAGATCATAATTATGATACAGTTTCGAAGTTTCGCCATACTGGGCAGTGGTGGGTGTTGAAAAAGTTTTGTTTGCTGGCGCAGATGGATTACATATAAAAAAATCGTCGCATGTTGTAATTAACCGTGAGTGCCTCCAAAATCGTTTCTTTATGATTTTGCCTGTTAACCGTCATATATTTCTTCTTTAAGCTAATTTAAACTAAAGCTCTCATAAAACATAACCTTCTGGCTTTCTTCACCTTGACCACTGCTTCAAGCATCCAATTTTAGTCTTCTACACGTTAGCTTAAGGAACTGGTAGTTGCCCTGTGACAGATGTCTGCCTTCTAGTACAATACAATAGTGTTAGTAAAGTAAAAACGACTTACTGTTCATCAGGCTCGTTAAAAATCAAGTGTTGCTGGACAGATCCCGAATGGAACAGGTGACCGCAAAGCAGGGATGGGTATTTTTGAAATCATAGGGTAGAATACAAATACAAATACTTGTATTTAAAAATTGAATACAAAATAAATATAAATAATGTCGTTTTGGTAAGATCAAATACCGAATACGAATATATTTACTAAAAATATTCGAATATATTTAACTGAAAAATTTTCTGGAAACGAAAAGTGATTCTCCCGTTTGGGGGAACTATCATTGGGAAAACTACTATTTTGTGATCATATAGTCAAAATCAACATTTAATGCTCTTTTTGGTACTCCAGCCCATTACTTTGCCTCAATTTCACCTAATTTTTAAACTTCGTTTGCCGTATTAGTATTCAAATGTAAAACTTGAATATAGATAAAAATATTGATGCCGGCGAATAAATACTAAATACGAATACTTTCCTCGAAATTAGGCTGGAATAAATACAAATAAAAAATAAATATGAATAAAACTATCCATCCCTACCGCAAAGTAAAGATGCTGGCTAGGACTGTTCCAGTGTGCAAACTGCCGCAGTTCATTCGAGTTCGGTTCGGGAATAACGTCCAGGTCAACAGCAAAGAACGGTTCCTGACAAGCCCTTCTAGTACAAACGCTACTCGCTACACATTTTGATACTGTCAACAAACTGAAGCTGTTGTCAGTATAAAATGATAAATACGAATGTTTGTGGTTTCGTTCCAGGACTTTATTATGAACTGAAGAGAGAGCATCGGTAGGGTGCTTCAGTTACACAGTAGTTAACAATGGATTCATCTGTACCACATAACTACTTCTTTACTCATACTTCATGAATCATTGCCCTGCCTCTCTGATTGTATTGTGATAAATTAGCTACTTTGCTGTTAACTAAAAAATTCTTGCTGACTAAATTTGATTCTACCCAAAGCCTAAAAATTCCTACCTGGACGACTTTTTTGTCAAGAAATGTCAAGCAAACACCAGTGTTTCCTCAACTGTCGAGACTGTCACTAATGCTGAGCCGCCTGGAGACCGACTTTTTGGAAAAAATTATCCGAATTTGGATCCGCACCTCGATGGTTTTTTTGCTAAAGGAACACCGTTTTCACCTCCTACGCGCCACGCATAGGCGTGGCGCGTAGGAGGTTATAACGGTGTTGGTCGTGTTGGTGATGAAGGTAAGTGGTTGAGACATACACTTATCAAGTCTTATTGTGAGTTATTTGTTCATTTATCATATCTTTTAAGGTAACGAGTACTGTGCCTTAGTGCTATAAGTGAAGCTGTCATGCCAAGTACTCGGATGGAATCAGTGCTTTGAAATATAAGGTCTAACTTGAAAGATAAAAGATAGAGATAAAGCGGGAGATAAGGTTAAACAATTTCGGCAAAGCATTTAAAATTTCAAAAAATGGCAAGTTTTACCGAGAAATAGGTTGTTAGGCGCAAAAAAGTTGCAATCTATCGTCCTAATACGCTGAAGAATGGTTGAATTTCCGAAATCTGGCTGGAAAAATTTTTTCGTGGAAACAGCAAAATATGTTGAAAGACTAGAGATAAAGACGAAAGATAGAGTCCTCATTCTTGAAAGATAAAAGACAAAATATATTTCATCTTTATCATGTTGTCCCTCATCTTTCAACTTATCTTCCAAAACACTGCATGGAATCGTGGAAGTGATCAAAGGAATCTAGAAGAAGATCAAAGCTTACCCGCCGATCAAACCCCGCATGTACAAGGGATAATCTCATAAACTTATCTCAAAGTCTTATTAAATTCTTATCCAAATACTCATCTTAAATGTAACGCTTTTACCAACTCCTGGTATCTCAGTTTGAAAGTTCAGTCATAAGTTTGAGTGATTCATGGAATCACAATGTATAAACAAATTGTTACCATTTGTTTTTGTAAAACGTGTCATCATAGCGTAATGATCTTGACAAGATTTGATCACCAGAACCAGTTTGTCTGCATTATCGAGCTACCATCACGCTATGATGACACATTAGGTAAGATCTAGAAGTGTCATCTAGCTTATGAAAAATGTGTGAACCTGAAGATTTCCTTGGGCGACGTGAAACGTCTCAAGGATAATTGAGTAATAGCGTATGATTTACGGTTGGAAGTTTATGGAAGCGAGTTTTTTGTGCTCTTATTAGACTGGAACTGCGTGGAATAAAAAGAGTCGTGGCTGAGACATTGAAGCAGAAACATCAAGTTTTGTCATGTTTAAAGTTTTGAGGGTTAGTAGAATTAAGTTAATCTTAAATTAAATCAATTTTATTATTAATAAATTAAGTTAAATTAAAGTAACTAATTAACGTGCCACGGCCCCCCTCTATATTAATCATAATTGAAACAATCGCGAAAAGCGTCAGTTAAGCAATCAGGGTTCTGGGCATCCTGTTAGGCTCACATCATAAGGAGCCTTCTAATGACGATGAACACCTTTCATCCCGTGTAGGGTAAGGACAGTTTACATCACACGCAGTCCGAATTTAGAAACTGAGAAGGTAAGACACTGCTAACATTTGTTTGCATTCAAAACTTGGTTACAAAGGCATCAGTTTTAGCATCTCTGATAAACTAGCGAGAAAACGAGAATTACAACGACAGCGTGACCAAACGAAGCGAAAACAGCTTTTGCAGGCGTGTTCTGGCATTCACATGGCCAGACTGGTATTGTTTCAATCTCAAGAAGGTTTACTTTCATATTCAGCATCAGCGCCATCTTTGTTAGGCGTTAGGGATATAACGACATCCTTGCAACAACCGAAAGGAATCCACATTATCTCTCCAAAGTGCAAAGCGGACGAAGCTAAGCAAGCAGTGGATAACTTGCTCCTAGAGGTAACGAGATACATCCGCGGGTTAGTAGCTTTTGTGAAAACACATGTGAAATACAAGGATAATGTGCACACGCATCATGGCCTCTTGTCTTCAATCCAACCCAGAACGTTCCACCAATGTAAGCACTAAGTCTGAAGATCATTTGCTGGTACGTAAAAACGCGATCCGGATAGCTGTTAATGACTTGTAACCAGGAGGGATACTTCTATTACAGCAAAGTAAAGGTTTATTTGCTTATCTAAAAATTCCTGTAACGGTAAAAACGGATCTAAAGGTAATTCTATTCTAATTTTCCAGATGTCCTTAATACATGTCCGTGCTGTAAGCTTGTTATGGAAAAGATTCAAGTTATTGACGTAAAGAATCACTGCTGATATGCATGTGCGTCCCTAGATTTTATAACGTGGGATGCTTTTGTTATGTACTTGGTACGTGTCTAGGGGGGTTCTACAGCGGGGTTCTATGAAGAAACCTCTGATCTTTCTTTCAGCGAATGGGCCTTTATAACCATGCTCTCCTCTGCTCAAAAGTGATTTTTATCATGTTCTCCCAGTCGTATACAATACCTTTTGAAACACAATATGTATGGTTGGAAAGCATTACTCAATTGTTTAAAAATTTTCGAAAATTTTGTTTTTATTCACGAGCCCTAACTGTTGAATAAAGTTCACAAGCAACTCTTCTCCTGTTCACATCTTCTCCAGTCCCGCTGTCGTGTCCTCCATGTACACTAAAGCTAAAGATAGTTGCTCCTGCGCGAGCAAACTTCATGAATAGAGTACTGCTAAAGGATAGAGAGGAGAGGTGGGAACTGTGACCAAAGAAAGTTCAAAGTTAACCAATCATAGGAGAGGACACTGCTCCGCGCTGGAGTAGATGGTCCCGCAGGTCGGTTTTCCTCCTCCGCACAACAACAAGTATGTACATGGCAGCCATTGTGTAAAGAAATCTACTGCAAGAGCTCGTAGAGTGCAGTCATAGTGTTGGCAAGTGTGCTTAAAGTTAAATCTTAATTTGGTTTTCAAGGGGATGAGCTGCAATTTTAGTTGTATTCAACCGCTCGGACTACGATAAATAAACATCGGGACACTACATGCGGGAAATAAGTTAAGTAAGTGTTATTGTTTAACTTTATTGGGCTTTTTACTAGTTAGGAAAGATCACTACGAACCAGGTCACATGTACCACCGTTTGGCCTGGTAGGCCCGGAGATGTCGTGACACCCGCTATACCTTGCATTATCATAGCGACTACCTAAGGCAAGGAACCCACTACCGATGTGAAGCTTAAAGGCATTCAAATCGCCTACAAGCAGTCTTGGTTTTAATCACGTGTTGTTTTGACAGTTAAAGAAAAGTTTTATGCTTGGTTGACAATGGCGGTGCAGCATCCACTCATGAAGGATTTTCGAAACCCCTTTGAAACGTTTAGCTGCCCCAACTAGATATCGGGAAAGTTTAATGCCGAAGATCTACCTGCCACCGGATTTTTTTATGGCGGGTTTTGCGACCATGTTACTTGTTTCAACTTTGGAGTTAACCTCGGTCGTTGAATAGAAACTGATGTACCATGGATTGAACACGAGAGATGGGAAGGAATTGAACGCGAAACTGAATTTTAACTTATAGTGAAAAAGTGACTAAGTTTGAATCAAAGTGTAATTGACAAGAACATAGTAACGACCGACCGACACGAATGAGTTCTGACAATTCACCAACGAAGTACAATTTTACAACGGTTTAAATACCTTGGGTACTAGAGCAAGTTCTGAATTGTAGTTGAATCAGAAGATTATGACTAGGCAGGAGCGGGTTAAGTTTTTGAACAACTCTTGTGAATAAGAACAAGTAACCAATCATATCATTCACTAATCGCTGTAATGAATAATTATCAGCAACACTGAAGCACTTAAAAGCTGTACAAAGCAAAGTGAAATGATCTTCCTCAAACTTTAGCACAAAGCAGAATTGAACGGTGAACAAGACGGAAACAGCTGTGTAATCAGTACGATTGAACCATGTGATTTGACCAGACTAAGACAAAGAAATGACATACGGAAAAGAAGCAGGAACTGAGCTACAACTTATACACTGACGTAAATACACACTGTTCGCGGCGCGAACATAACTCCTGACCCTACCGAACGGCAGTTAAAATAATTATTGTGACAATGAAAATTAACTTGACTGAAAATTAACTGAAAATGGACTTGACACAGGATCTTGTAATCCTATGAAGACTTGAGATGATCATGAGCGGGTTGGAATCAATGTGACGAACGGGTGGAACAGAACGGACCGTGAGATAACATTGACTCCGGAAATGAGACAAAAACAAAAGGAAAGAGCAAACGACACGGAAATTAAATATTTGACATGACACCATGCTTGAAAAAAACCAAACTACACTTGAAATTTGAGAAGTGAATGGAGAAGCTAACATGAGATTGTTGTGTACAGGATTGAGACTTACAAAAGGCGGTTTAGACGTTGAGACCTGGACTCCTTCCCTCAGCCACTTCGGATAAGACCACTAGAAACCACTCCTCGGCCAAACGCGACGGCGAAATTGGAAAGCGTGACCCGAAGGAACCAGGTCGGTCATCGGATGAGTAGCCAGACCTTGTGGCCCTTGGGAATGAGGGATGATATTGACATAGACGAGATGACACGAAACCTCTCCACCTTGCTGAATCCCAGTAACCATTCCAACACAGACTTGAATTTGAAGGAGCTCAGAGCATTGGACACAAAAAGACGAAGCAAAGCTAGAACGAGAGCCATAACTCTTGACTTGAAGACTCGATGAATAACTCTCAGGGCACTAAAAGACGTGAGATAAGCTACATAACAGGCATGTCCTGGAAAATGCGTATTTCGCAAGACGCTGGACGGTTGTAGGTCTTATTGAAGAGTGATGAGAGGAATGCCAAGGAATATGTAAATCCCTTGCCTGTGGAATGCAAACAGAGACTCCTCTTTGGACGACGGAAGCGAAGGATTATCAAGCTCAGTGGACGGACTAATACTTGAGACTGAGATGATGGCTCAGGAGATGAGGGAGTGATTCGCTGGCGAACTAGATTTTCGGTAGACCGAGAGTTGGAAGCTCCTGATAACAAGCCATCAACGGGAAGCGGATTAGCATGAGTACTAGAAACATTTAAATGAGCATGAAAACTATCTAAGGCTATGAGAACTGAAGAGTTTGCATGCGGAGACGAAGCGGAATGAATGGGTGACTGAGATTTCTATTGCTGAGAGGATGTAGGACGAGAATGACAGGGACCAATGAAATTCGTGTATCCAGGGGAAGGGCTGTCGTGAAGATTACCCTCAACTACCCAACTAAACTTAGCAATTGCTTAAAACTTAGCTTCGTTTGCAATTGAATCGTGTGATAGAGAACGGATACAACCAGTTTCACGGACGAGAGACAGAATACCAACTCCTATAAGCATGTCGATCTCACCAGGGATATGGTAATTCGGTATGCTAATTCACAGTTTTGAATGCGAGAAGCAATCAATGGAAAACTTAACTGGATCCAGAAGGCTTGTAATCTTCGGAATGACGAGAGCTGTGCAGCGGATGTCGAACTTTTAACACGAGGAAAGTTTGAGATGAATCTTCTTGTTGGAAACCAAGTCTTGAATTCCAACACCGACGTTGTTGACAGAGTTGCGATGAGTTTGGAGACCGAGCATAGAGGCACATTTTACACCAATATGATTTACATGAGAACTAGGATCGAGCAAACAACGGACTGTAACCATCCTGCCCTGACAGTCTTGAACAAGGAATAGCGCTGTAGCCAGAAGAGTTGACACGTGTATGCTAGCGGAGTAGGATCCGACTACAGCTTGTGAGGGCGGACTATCAGGAGGATTGGAAGACGAGGGGTGCTCCTTTGGATACTCGCTATCCAAGGAAGGCGAATTTTTTTGCAGCGTGGACTCGGACGATGGATGAATGAGTGTGTGGTGACGTTTTCCATATGTACAACTTACATACCTTGCATTCATGCGCACCAAAGCAATTGAAGCACAATTTCGTTGAACTTCATGGAGAGGATCAGACACAGGGAGAGCGGTGAATGACGGGCACGGGAACATAAGGTGGTCACCCTTACGGTACCTGCAGGACGGGGGTTGTGACTGACTCGTTGACAAGTTTGAGTGGACCTTCGAATCAGTCTGCGTGGAAGGTTGAGCGGTTATCCTTAAAGTCTTCAGGATAGCGGTTGTGAATTGGACGGCGACTGTGATGCGAGAAGAATCTCAGCAAGAGATTCAAGAAACTTGAGGAAACCATTCAGCTAGGGGTTGACTGTGGCGCTCCCACACCTCGCGGACTTTGGAATCCAACTTCTTGGCAACGAAGTGGATGATGATGACCCAATAATTGACGGGCAAGGCAAGTGATGTTGTGAGTGAGTATGGACACACTGGTTGGTGACATCAGCAAGGTTGCGTATTGTGGAAGGATTTTCAGAGCTGATGTAGGGTTGGCAGAAGAGACGGTCAATGTGAACTGCAGCGATCTTCTTGTCGTTATGCTAACGACTGATGAACTGATCACACGCGATCGGATAATTAGCATTGGTTGGTTCCAATGGCTGGACTAAAAGCATGGGTTCACCGAACAAAACTTTTTGGCATTGCTGGGGGTTCCGGGTTGTTGTGGACAGCTGCTGAGAACAGGTTGTGGAAAGCAAGCCAGTCTTGGAGGTCACCGGAGAACTTGGGAAGCTCTTACTTCTGTAGTTTGAGTGGACGAGATGGTTGCGGAACCAATTGGGCGGCGGCCGCATTAGGAGATCGGTCGTGGTGCGGGATGTAAAGCGTCAATCCTTGTGTGGAGATCAGCACTAGCAGAGATGTAATAGTCTTCACCTTTTGTATACTTGGTACGAACGGCGGCAATGAGGTTAGCGTCGGTCAGTTCCACGTCGTGAGCTTCACTGGGCTGTTGAAAAGGGTCCCAACTTCTTTCCAAACCTTCCAACATTTTGGCAAGGATTGAAACGGTATCCGTGGCAGGAATGGCTTAAGCGTAGTCAGAGGCGCGACGTAGACTATCAAAACGACTCTCTCTAGTCGTTCCTAATTTAGCAATAGCGGATAAAGCCATAATTAGAACTTAACTTAACAGAAATTCACGAAAACAACACAATTAGCAAACACAAAATTATATCTGGCTCGTAAAGGACGAAAACATGTGCGAGGATAAAGAGCGCGACTGGTCAGAATTTTCTAGAGCTAGGTTCCAAATTCGTTCCGGGGTTCTCGCAGGTACTGATGACTTTCCGAATCTCCTATCGGTTCATCTTAAACATCCTTGCTGTTGCATTTCAATAAAGCCAGAGATGCAAAGTTTTCATCCAAGAGTCTGTACCTTCTATCGTCAAGGATAAGGTCTCCATAGCTGAAAAGTCACTCTGTTGCAGTTGGTGATGGAATCATAGTGTTGTCTTTGAAAAAAATTTCTTGGACAACACTATGATTTTCAAGCATGTCGAGGTGTTTCCAAGAGTCGGCAAGGTACGATTAAAATGGCACTTCCGCTTGGCCATCTGATGAGCTTTGGCTTGGGTTTGGGACCGTGTACCTAATAAGGGCTTACCTCCATATCTTCCTGAGACTTACTACATGCGCTCTAAATAATTAAACTGTCAGAAGATCCTTCGGCTGCTAAGACCTAATCGAAACGATCTTCTTATGCCGTGATAAGTGCGGTACGCAAGCTCGATATGAAAGTTAAGTTTGCATCCAAAAAGTCTTTGTAGTTCACTGGGCTCCTAAAAACGCATGACCGTCTTCATTAAATTGCTCTGGCGCTTTATAAGCAGACCTTTGCTGTTTCCACGGAAACTGATTTTCATCAGACTAGCAAACAATGACGCATCTTGGCTATTTTAAGGGATTGAACTGTGCGTAAAAGCCAGGGAATCCGGTAATCACCAACTTGGTACTTAAAGGAACCTCCCTGGAGTACTTTAAAAAGTTACCTCCGCACATGCTGAAAACGGGCACATGGAACAGGAGACATAACATGAAACTCTGTTTCCGCATAGTTCAATCCCTTGAAATAGCCGGGATGCGTCATGATTTGCTAGATTTGAGTGAAATATGATGGAAATACCCCTTTCCAACCATGCTACCGCCGGTTACCGTGTACCGTACCTTAACGCTATACCCTTGAAGTACGGTATACGGTAACCAGATTATTCAAAAAATTGACGAGTCCAATTATTACCGTAAACCGTACTCCAACCTGCAGTTGTAGACTTTGTAGACTAGGTTTTTTGAAGCTCGTATCCGCCTAAGGTTGAAATGAAAATTTCAGAAACAAATTCAGGCATACGTGTCCCAGGCATTCTGGATAAAACTTTGTCAATGGTCAAACTTACCTCAGCGTCAGAACCAGATGAACTAATTTTGTCTGAGTTGACACAAAATTGATTCGTCGGCAGCTGCTGCTTACGTCTTTGTCTGCGAAGTTCACGATCATGTTCCTCTTCAATAGTTGTTTTAAGTTTTGACTTTACATAGCTCGAGTCGTCCTGAAAGTGATGCAAATTATTTTACACCCAAAACATTAAGTTTAATTTTTATACCACTAATTAATACGCTGTCCTGCCTCTTCATCGCTGGTCGAACTCTGATCAGATGCATCATTAGTGCTGCTAATATCCGAATCTTCAGAATGCTGTATGGATTGGTGAGCCTCATTATCATCAGTTGCCGTTGGATTTACTTCGTGTGGTTGGATGGTTGCTTCAATCCCCTCTGTACCGTTGAAGGTATAATAGAATGATTCGAATCATAATCATCCATTGGGTGCTGATGGTCTTCACTGTCATTTGGATGACTTTTGGCTGAATCGTTTGAGCTGCTTTGAGCACTATCGGAATCCTCGTCCGCTACCATTGAATGGCGATGTACTTAACAGTCATTACATTCGCTTTTGTACTCATTTGCGCGAAAAACAGAGGGATGTTCATTTGAATCTATTAAATTACTGCCAATATCTTGAGTCATCTCTGAATTTAGCGAATCACTCATATCGTTAGCATTCTTCAGTGTCATTTTTTGTTCCGTGCATGTATTTGCACAATCTGTCGTAGATAGATTTATGCAACGTTCAGCTGGTCAGTGATTTTCGTTTCGTGCTTCACGGTTTCAGGAGATTTCTGATCATATTCCTCATTCTAAGAGAGAAAATTGGATTAATTAGTAACCAGATTGCTTACACATTGAAAATAATGTGAGTGATAGAGTGAGCTTCTTACTGAACAAATGTTTCAGAATATTAAAACAAAGGCTTACATTTACAAGATTATCACTCAGAGCTTTAGTAGGGACATTCATGTTTTCATCTGCATTTTTAGTGGCATGTTTACTGTTTGAGGTTTTTGCTGCGTTTTTAACTTGACCCTCCTGGAAAAACCCGTTTCATATTAATACGCTGGTTTGACTGTTACGAGTTCTTGATCCAAATCTTAATAGCTCACATATATGGAAATAAATAGCAAAGCATTCAGTTATTTACCTTTGTTTTTTTGAATTGATGGTTTTGATTCATTTTGAGCCACGCAACTTGAACGTGTTTTCGGGTTTAACTTACACTTAAAACTAGCCTGATCTAACCTTTTAAATTGTACCCATAACTCTTTTTCTTCGTCGCTATCTCTTATCGCAACAATGTTTTTGCACTGCCCTACCAAGACACAATCACTGTCAGAATCAGAACCCTTTATTAAAATGGTGCTTAGCCATTTTTCCATGAAGGACAAATACGTAAACAGAAAGCAAATCCTTCAACTTAAAACAAATTGTTAACCAACTATGTATCCCTTGACAGGGAGTGCGTAGGTGTAAATATATCTAGTTTTTTCGTTAATCAGTTATTTACCCAAAAGTCTACCACAGACCGGTAAGTTTAATGTGAAATTTGAAATTTCTCTGACAACTGCTGCTACAGGGGCTCATTTATGTGATATGTTCTTATAACGACTCTAAATTATGGTTAAATAAGAAGCACAAATATTTGTGCGAATGAAATTTTTATACAAATGAACTTAAACGCGTATTCAAGTATATGAAATGAAGAGAAACTAAATGGCATCGCATTAAATTGAGACAGTTACGTTTCATTTGCGACCTGGATATCAAATATGCAACATACAACCCATTAGATGTGGATGTAAGTACTGGATAGCCTCAGCGACAACTAAGCAATGGTTTTCTTATTGGACTCATATTGTAATAACCAAGCTATAGTTCTGCTGGATAATATTCTGCTGAAAGTTTTGCATAGTTTGAGCTCTAGATATTGTGTGATATACTCTTTGCTTATTCATGCAATTTACAGAGGGAAAAGCATAACATATTTCCTTTTTCTTTTCAGTTCCAAATGAAGAAATAATGGCAGGAAATGCTTTAGTTTATTTAGCAGACTGGGAAAATCTAGAATACAAAATTTATTGTTATACAACTCAAGTTGAATAAAAAATTGGATTGTGCAAACTAAAACTCAACTCGCGCCTCGATCTGCATTATACAGCGCATTTAAGTCTTTGATGTTGTTCCTCATTAGCTGCGTTCAAATCAAGAAATAATCAAGACGAACTTCCTAGTAATTTTAGTGCTGGCCTGTTCGATTGTTAGTGCGATTGTTTGTGACAATTGTGTAAAGCAAAAGAAAGCATGCATCTTACATGACGAAGACACGGTTATTTGAAGGCCACGGAGTCAATTCAAGGGAAGTCACAAGAGCATTTCAACAACCATTCAAGCTTCTGAGAAGACGGAACGCATTGGTATGTATTGATGTTTTTACTGCTACAGAAATAAGGCAGGTGCGTTGGTAATGACATGAAGACTTTGGCAGGATGCGAGTGAATGAAGAGAGCAGAGGGAAACCACAAGAGGTAATTAATCTTTATCAAATAGGATTCGCCGTTGTTAATGACGAAGTATCGTCCATTTTCTCACTTTTGACTACAATTAGTATAAAATACGACACGTATCTAGAAACACGTCTTCAGCAGCGGATGTAGTGATAGTAATCATTCTTGATGTTTTACTTTGCGAATTTAACCCAAGATGCAGTTCGGAATTGGGCCTCTCAATATATTGTAACACAAGGCGACACGCAGTATGCAGAATGGCGGTACTATAGCGGTCCCTATACCTTTTGCAATCAATATCTTAAGAGTAATGATCCTCTTGCAGTGGCCTTAGTATCGTTATCAATTAATGTTCAATACACGCAAGAGATAGAGGTATGACCCGGTAACACAGGCATTTATTTAACCAGAACTTAATATAGCCGATATAACAATGTAATCCTGTAACCTGCATCGGCTTTACCTTATAGTATGTTTTGCTATTACGAGAATCATATTACGACCGTAGAAAACTACCCATGGGAATGTTGCTTTTGATACAATAAAAACCTATAAAGCTGAGCAACTAAACAGCTTCTAACCTTACTTTTAGACCCGCCAAATGGAGATGCCTAATGACCTATGAATATAAAAGCTAATGTATAAAGAAATAATAAAGATACCCATAGTCCCTATAAACCCCATCCCACTCTTTGGTCCACTCTTATGAACACAAAGGATTAAAAGAACCAACGAATCGTTGATTCTTACCGTAAATCTGCGGATTGAGTTTCCAAACGCAAAATCTTTGGTACGTTCTAGCCTTATACGGTCCAATCGTGATGCTGAACTGGGTCAAGGACGGCGGGGGTAGGTGTTTTTGTATGCGAACCAGAGAGCGTCCCCTCCAATTGCGCTATTACCATGGCGCGCGCGCGCGCGCAAACCTCACCTTGACCCCCCAGCTGGCCTACTTATGACTCAGTTGACCCGTGGGTAATTATAATTTAGATCTGTGACCCTTAGGGTCACAGTTATCTCTGTAATGCATTTGCACCCCACAGACTTCCATAAGGAAACATTGCGTTTAGCCGCGGTGTAGCGGCTAATACGTTACTCGATGGCTCTGAGCCTCCTAAATGGCTCTGGATGGATCCGTAGGGGCCATAGGCCCTTAAGTAACGGTACGTTACAATATAAAATTTTTACTCATGACTTTAGCTTCACTACTTGCTTTGAAAATGAACATGCTAAAGTCGAAATCTTAGTTGGAACACTACTTGAACACTCGACAGAATTCGTTTATACCATTTCGCAGCAGAGTTTGTGTTTGGTTATGCCGAAGTAAACGTGTAAATGAAAGTGCGTTATATATTTTTTACTACGTTTAATGACACAACCGGAAGAATGTAATGCATGGACTAGGAGATGTTGTCCTGGAGCCGGTTAAGATGTGACTGCCTTAGAACTACATCAAGATAGCATACGAGCTACGAGTGATCACGTGTGATAGGACGTGATCGGTTATACTACCAAAACGCGCTAGTTGATCAGAACTGTGTTTCTAATACAGGATGATCCAACAGTTTGGTTCTCGTAAAAACGTTTTAAGGCTTCATGACATTGTGAGAAAAGTGGTTCCAATTAAAAGCAAGGACTTTTCTTCATGGTATAACAACTTCACACTCTTGCCTACACGAATCGAACAAATTCTATGCCATACACACTCTGATACTAACAGCTTCTATCGCATCCGTAAAGAGACAACGTTCCCTCGTCTCTATTTTCACAATTATTGCGTTTAAAATCGCTTGACTTGTTTTTGAATCTGGTTTCAGGAGCAATTACATTGTAACCCCAAAGAGCGAATTCAGACTATTTGTGTTCTCATTACCCCGACAGATATGCAGAATTAAAAGAACGATAATTCAATCGATCCAATGATCCAATAGCGTGTTCAAACCTAGGAGAGGAAGAAGAGCGACAAACTGTTTTGTCCACACAAGTAGAAGAAGATGTTTCAAAATGTATTCGTAGGCATTTCTGCTGGTGACACCGAACAGATTTAATCTCTACTATTGGACTTGAACACTGGTCATTATTCACTGTTTATGAGTAAAAAGTGGCTGATTTAGCTGAACGAGAAATTTCGAGAGGCTACAGATATTTTTATTCTCAAGCGAGATCTTTAAGTGTTAGACTCGTTACATAATAGGAAGGCAAAGTAGCTAGGAGACGAGGATGAGCTTGTACGCAGGTTTAGAACGTCTTGGATTTGTCTCTTGACGCGCAAGTACAGCACATGTGATAGATGTCAGTGTGTAGGTAGACCTTTTGCACTCATCACGTTTACTCAGCGGTTCGTTAAGAAAGCGAACAAATCGATCTTGGAGTCTACCCACGAAGAACTGATCTTAAAAGGACACAGAGTGCCAAGATTTCAAATTTGGAGATTCACTAAAAAAATCTGAACGAAGCTCAAGAATGCGACATGGAATACTGGGATCGTCTTGGCAAGGGCGTAGACCGAGATCATCAAAGAACGTAAAGAAGATGGACGTGAATAATCTAGCAACGCTGGCCCACTCTTGCTCAAAGGAGATGTCGGCATTGGTGCATTCAATCACGCTTTTAAAACGGAGCCAAAGTCAACTTTCAAGACAATAGCAGAAGATTTCCTTGGGCGAATGACAGCTGGTGAGTTTGACCTACGTCAGTACTACAGCAATGCAAACATACCCATCTTACACATTTCTTCTCTCGAACCGAACCAACTCGCGTCAGTGTCAATATAGCTACTTTTGCGGCGCGTCTACCCATTCCAAAACATACGCAATGAGCAGGCGTTTGCTTTTGTTTAAAGTCACTTAGTTTGAGCATGAAATGAAGGGGTTTTTGCTGACAAAGGAAGGGCAAATGTTCTTCCTACAAGTGTTCGACTACAACTTGAAGACGCCAATTTACCCAATGTCTGAATTTGGCCCATGTTTATTACACTAATATATCAGAACTGGCACACCAATCTTCAACCCCCGTGGAAGCTTCCTTATGGGCTTCCAGGCAGCTGCTACCGCTGTATGTTCATTGAATTGAATCGCACATAACAAGAGGATAATTCACGGTTTCAGTTGATCGTCCAAGGAACTGGCTCCCTATTTACGAGTTTTTGCCCATAGAAAATGTAATCTAGTAAACAACTTTGAGTGGAAGAATCGGTTATGGAGTTGCAAGGACCATCGAACTCAAGAAATTAGAAGGAGATAAATGAAACTTGAAGACTGAGAGTGTGTTTTCTCAGATATCCAACACAAATATTGCAGAGATGTTTATTTTAGGCTTTACAGCCTTGCTAAATCTGTACTGTAGCGTAATAGTGTCATTTAATGAAGTTATGTTGAAGGAACTTAACCTATAACGATGAAATTCAAATCACTAAACAGTTATCTATCTATCTATCTTGAATTTGCTTTCTATTTTCTCCAAAGTCAATATGACTACCATCATAAGAGTGATGTGTAAATTGGGGAACAGCCCATTTTTGGATCATCATCTCCCATTAATGTTGTAGGGATAGGTGGATCTAAAAAAGGGCTATTCCCCCATCTAATTCTAAAGGATAGGGCCAGCGAAATTGTACTGGGCAGAGAGCATGATGTGTAGGCAAGGGTAATTCTCCTCATGACGAGTGAGGATGCATTATGAAACTGGAGCGGCATGTAGCTCTGTCTCAGTGAATGTAATGAAACTGCTATGCAAAGAAATCTTTATGATCAAGGTCAGATGATCATCATGTTTTGTGTGAAGAAGCAGTCAAAAGCGGAACGGGAACTCAAAAACCTTGAACATCTTGTTTTCCACTAGACATTATAGTGGAGCGATATTAATGTTGGGAAAAACAAATTCACCATGACGTTAACTTATGTACAAGAATGAGATAACTTAAGGTGCCCTTGAATATTCAAATCTTCATGGTCAAAGCAAGAACCGAACAAATTTACCGGTTCATTCCCTATTTGGTTTTCCTTCATGCCAGTTCTACAGTATCTTTCGGCCGGATAAAACACGGCTAAAGCTTCTTATATTGCCAATGGTTCAATAGACCGGTAAAAACCGAGTGTGGTCAAGCCGTTATGTAAAGCCGTCTGGTTGAGCATATTCTGATGAAATACTTCTGCTGGGGGGAATTTCTGCTGTAGATTTATGCACCCCGAATCTTGGTTGATAGCTGCTTTAGTTAGGGTTTCAGACAAGTGTTTTACGTAAGCTTAACTTCTTCTCTCCGGAAAGTTAGAAAAGTGGAAAACTCATCCACTGGTAGCAGTACGCAAAAACCTATAGTGTGTCGTTCTAATGATGAAGCAACAGATTGTCTAATCAATCATGACCAGAATGAAATGGCCTTAGTGTTTTGTAAAATTCACACTTGAGGTAACAGAAATTTTATTGGTTTTTTTTCATCTAGTCCATATACTTTATTAAGGCGATACGTAAGTACCGACTTCTTGCATTAACCATGTCAACAGAGTTTGTTAGCCTCAACAATTTTGGGCTGATGAATACGTCCGATCTCAGTAAAAATTGGCACTAAAATAGCTCTTACGCTGGCGTATGTAATGCAGAAAACCGCATGTGGCTAGGACAATCTATTTCTGAGCTATTGATCGACGCGCTTAGAAGGGAACCGAAATCAGCCCTAAAAACAGGGCATGACAATTCAATTCACTTGAAAATTCAAAATTCGCAATTCAAAAATCAAAATTCACAATTCAATTTGAATTTTAATTGAGTTTTACTGGACAAGATGAATTTGAATTGTGAATTTGAATTTCAGTTCAGGCAAATTTGAATTTGAATTATGATTTTGAATTG
>VRMD01001067.1:0-19275 GCA_009872375.1 Sminthurides bifidus
TTTGGCGTCGCATGAATTTAATTTATATAGTGATACATATGAGCCGCTGACAAGTACACCAAAAGTTGTCCCCGCTTAAGATTAGGTGCTAATACATACATACGCAGCTTTTAGCTCTCCTGTGCTATTATTTAACAAAAAGGACTAGCTTTTCAAGGGTTTCTGTTTCTGACCGTACACAGACGTCAAATTTATTGTTCCTATGCATGCTTGTAGAAGGCTGAATAAAATTGTCTACTTGGTTCAGCCTTTTTCAGAAGCTGCTTCGGAAAAGGGTTTCAGTTCCCATCATTGTACAGGTAAAATTGTTTAGGGCAAGTTATGATTTAACGGAGAGCTCCAGTGCTCAGATTTTACATTTTTTGTGAATTCTCTTTTTCGTTTGATCAATTTTTGTTTTACTCACGATGACCATTTTACTTCGAGATAATAGTGTCACACTATAATTTTTTTGTCAAGAATATCCAAGGAAAGTTGGAAGACGTTACCGGGTGTGTGCAAAGAAAAGTAAGTCGCAGTTGCAGGACCGGCGTCGATGTTGATGCTAATGTTAATGGCATGTTACATTCAGTACGATACATTCAACGATGATGCCTGTATGCTTAATTGAAATTCTAACTTGTTGCAGGCCAGCGGACTACGTTACTCCGCAATAGTAACAGACCCACGGAAGTTGCGTTGGATGCAGTAATAGTAGCCGTAACTGCGGTTCTACCGTTACTATTGCAGGTATGCAGTCGGTTGTCGTTGTTACGCTGTACTGGTTTGATTATGAATTCTCCATTAAAAATATCTATCCGAGTGTTGATGAGGCTGTCACTTGGTTTTTCCGTAGATATGTCTTCTAAAAGAGCAGCCTTGCCTCTCAAAGTACATCACCTTTGGGATGCCATCGAACGTGGCACAGGACCCAATGGGCCAGTGGACTTCGAAAGACTAATGGCTATTGTAACAAGTTTGCACAAGATGCAGAAAGGTAATGATTTTAAGAGCGGTTTTGCCGCACGTATTGTTCGCAATAATCCAATGCTAAGATTGCGTGATCACAAACGCTGTGTTTTGTTGCCATAGACGAAACCAACCGCGAACTGGACTACGCTATTAAAGATGGATTGATCCTGTCGGAAGTTAATATCACAAAGAACCGTGAAGAGTTGGAGATTTACAAGTTGCCAGGTAAGAATATGTGTCACTGGAATTTACCGGCTGTTAATTTGGAGGCGACTGTGAGCTGCCACCCAATGCGTTGCACATGTGCAACTCGAAGTATTGTCGGGTCAGTTTTAGTTGCGTGACTTTTGTAAATGAGCTTGTGAGGAGGCCAAATGTACTAGTTCGCAAGTATCGTCAATATTGAACTTCCGTCTTCGAAATATTTTCTTTTGGAAGGGCCTCTGGAGATAGATTATTAGGATTGTTATTTCATGAACCGAGACTCAGAGAGAGGCGTTTACCCATGTGTCATCACATCACCAGTAGTTTGCAAGGAGTTCCGATTGTCTTTGACTGAGTAAAGTGTTATTGACAACGAATTATTTATGTTTGTAGACATGAGTGAGGTTTTCAAAAAGGGTGATAAGGATTGGTACTGCTTCGCATGTCACCAGGGTGGAAAAGGGCATGCTGTGGCATGTGAGGACTGTCCTCGTATTTACCACTTAGAATGTCTTCCTGATGATCGAAAGCCACAGAAAGATCTGTTTGTTTGTCCTGCTTGTCACGTAAGTATTTTTTTCTAAAATCAAAATTATGCATTCAATACGGAGATTTTGTATTGATTTGCAAGTGAATTGTCTGCTTTCTAGATAATGGCGACGAAACCGAGCTCAGAAAAGATGAACATAAAGCAAAAACTCTTGAATACGCTGATTGAGTACAGCTGTGACCGTTTCGTCAGTTGGGTAAGGATCCTATGACGCTTGGCGTGATTGGATTATGTGAATGAATAAATTGCTAGTTTGAAACTCGTAATAATTTAATCCGTACAGCTATCGCCAATCCTGAATTCGTCAGATGGTGTTAGCTGGGCAAAAGCTGCTGGAAGAGATGACAAAGACGCTTGGCGTTACGAACAACTCGTTTACTTTGACACTGACCTTACGAAAATGTCGGTAAAGGCTCGGAACGGGCAGTAAGTGAAATTCTTATTGAGATGGAGTTGGGAAAGTTAGACTCGCTACATTTTATCGTATTACCATGACGCATGATAATGATTTCTTTGTTTTATGTGATTTTGTTGCAATAGATACGCGAGTTTGGAAGAATATCAGGTCGATTGCGAGACTTTGGCACACAGTATGTTCGTTTACTTCGGGGGTCCGGAGCAAGTAAAGGCAATGGGTGGCCCTTCGACTTACTTGAAGGAAGTGATGCACGACATAAAGGTAACGCATACGTATGGGCTACCTCTGTTAAGTTTAAATAGTTGTGTTCCTGTATTCATGCAGGTAGACCCTAGGGGACTTGTATCATTTAAGGCCACAGTTACGTTATTTTTTTGTTGAAACAAATAACCGACAAGCCATGGCTTATGCAAGGATAAAGATCGCCATGCTCATCCCAAAGCTGTCCGGTTAAAGTAGATCCAATTTTTGCAAATGAGAATACGTTTAATTTGCAAGCCAGGCTTTAAGCATGTAATTTTGCATGAGTTTGCCGAAAAGACTTCTTTCAAAGTATTCAGAGCGATCGTCTTCGTAATTTACCAAGTTCATATGTGGTATTTTTTCCATCCTTCTCGAAGGAATCTGGTTATAAGCATCGTCGTTGAAACATGTTGTGCATGCATGAAGCATGTTGAAACTCTGTTTCGTAAGGGCTAACTCTTATACGGTGATATGTAGATAGTATTTAAAATTTTTAGGTACATTGTTTGCACTTTCGGAGAAAATCTATTGCATTGCAATGGCCAGATTAGCCTCCTGTGTTTAAGTTGTTCGAAAGTCAATTTTAGCCGCTAGCTAGCAAAGCTTTGAATTTTCAGCGATTACTATGATTTACTAACATGATTTTTAGTTAAATTATCCTTTTAGACTACACTAGATTCTGTTGCACGTAGATAACTATTCTTGGAATGTTTCAGGAAATTGAATTATGCCACGATTGTTTCCGGCAGTCCAATGAGCAGACTACCGTGTACTGGTTTTGCTTGTCTTGCACGAAGCCGCATAAAGTTGTATGGGCAAAACAATCAGGATATCCCTACTGGCCTGCCAAGGTCATGAAACAAGAAAATAATAAATATGATGTCAGATATTTTGGGGGCCAACATGAGCGTGGTTTGATTGATGCAAAGAATATTCAGCCCATTGACACCCCGATTGAAAAGCTTAAGATACGAAAGACAGCGTCTTGGAATGAAGCGTATGACGAGTTGCAAAAGTTCCTCGACATAGCTGAAAATCCTGAAAAAGCCAGCTCTTTACCAGCTACACGTGGAGGGAAAGCAACACCTAAAGGTAGAGTGCCTTAATTGCTTTTTCATAATTTGCATTAGTAGTTCATGAAGTTTCGTCAAGTTCGGAAGGGTGGATAAACGTTTCTGACTGTTAAACTTTTCATAACGGCTATGGTTAGATTGATTTTATTTATGTGGGTTTAATGGCAGAAGGTTTGTGACTGAAGTCGACCTGATAATTTCCGTAGTTTTTCCACAATTTCGTATGTCTAATTATGTTTAAAAAACTATAGCGAAGTGACGGTTAGTTGAAATGAAAGAGTGCCCTGAGAGGGGGAAGCGGTTTTCAAATTGATTGATAGCAATGCCGACCTTTCAGTTGTCATGACGAAGTTTAGTTAGTTAGAATATTAGTTGACTCGTAGATTAGAGATTTGTATCTACCGAATCTCCACATTGAGTCTGCCCAGACTGGATTAGAATATGAAGGCATGTTGGGGGTTGCGCATTCCGCAAAGCCTTATTAGCATATTATTTCTTGTTCCCGTTGAAAGCGTGGCATGAGCCCCTACCACACTTTTGGCGTTGCAGGAATGCAAACAAGTTCCGTACAACTATCATGCTTCGCATTTTATCCGCTTCGACTTGAGTTAATTAAGTCCGTGTCTTTGTAGGTAACAAGCGAGCTGCGACAAGCAGTCCTTCGGAAGAAGTTCAAACCAAAAAAATTAAGAAATCACTTCAGTCTTCTTCTCGTAAGTCAGTGAGCACGCCTAATACAACAGGACGTGGAAGGAAGTCTACTGCTAGTAATTCTTCGGTTAATGCTACTCCTAATAGTAGTCAGCTGAATGGAGTGTCATCAGGCAAGAAAAAATTAAGTAGCAGTAGCAAAACTTCGCCTTTGAAGAACCGCCGAGAATCTGCCAATATCAACATGACAATGTCTCCGGTGAGCTTTACGGAAGCTTTTACTTCGTGCTTTGGTATTTTCTGGATGGTATTAGATTTTCTGACATTATTGATGTTATTGATCCACCAGAAGCGAATGAGACAGTCCTCTAAAGACGATTCCGAAATACCACAAATATTAGATCCGGAAGACCTTTCGTTCATTGCTGGATTGGAAGTGGACGGTACGAATGACGACGCGTTGAGTGGAACTGTTTCATTTTCGGACGAGGAAGCTGATGTGAGTTATAATACATGATTCATTCGTGTGCTAATGTTATGTGTTTTTTATAATGGGACTACATGCGAGCTGCCTTACGCATAAAAGTCGTACACAGATCTCGGATTTTGATATCGAAATTTTGGAGAGTTGTTTTGTTTGTGCACCCCATTAGGATCTTCAGGAAAAAGCCTCTGACGACGCTGTCTCGTCCTCTGTCAACGATAAAAGCTCTGGTAGAAACGTCTATGTGCAAACAACTGCATCTGCACGGAAGAACGAAGGACTGAAAGACAGTGTTATGAGATACATTGCCAATCTCAAACAAAGACATGCTGATGAGATGTCAGGTACGAAGAAGAAGCAATGGGTAAGTGGAACAGTTTCTCCAAATTTCAATTCAGCGCTGGTTAATTACAGTATGCTTTCTGGGTATTAATGTACTTCCTTTTCTGTAGTGTTATAATTGTGAAAGAGAAGCAATTTATCACTGCTGCTGGAACACAGCCTACTGCTCGATTGAGTGTCAGCAAGTGCATTGGTCAAAAGAGCACAAACGCCTTTGCCGCCGTAAGAAACAAAGCAGTTAACTAATTTTTGTGTTCTGGCTTCAAAGATAGACTTTGTTGTCTGTTTGTCGATGGAATCCCTTTGCTATATGGATTGACGGGAAAGGCGATTTGCTAATGTTTTGCGCTCCACTTTATTTCCGAATGATTAGCAAGATGAAGCATAATTTTTAAAGTCATGAGTTTTTCGTAGATGTCTCATTTTACTGATTTCATGCCCTTCTTTGCTTGTGTGATTGCGTTTTTGTGGAAGTGTTCTAGTTATTTTTCCCGGCACTAGCGTTATATAATATCTATGACTTTAAGGTCACTCTGACCATTAGACTGTTTACTACAATTATTTCGTATTTGATTCCTATGAATTTGATTTTGTCATTGCTAGCTGATGGTCCCTTGCTTTGCCATCTACAGACCTTCTTTGATTTCGCTAGCTGTATTGAATGTCTTGAACTACCTGAATCAATATCTTATTATCGTTACAAATTATATAGTTACAAATTGTATCAGTTTTATTTTACAGGTAGCCCTACGCTATCGCATAATTCTTTCACGTTAAGTTTAAGTTTTGAGAACACGAGGTCGATTACTTTTAAAGCTGAAGTTTCCGTTAAAAAAGCTACTTTTTGTCAACTAATGTGGAAATATATGTCTTGTAAAGGAGCTAATTGTGACATTCTTGTTTTCCTTATTTTGCACGGTATTGCTAGCGGTAGCTTGTGCACTACAGTAGTGAATGTCGCCTTTGCCATTGTTGCAGCACTTACCGTACGTGTTTACATGATGTATACTCCTAGTTAGATGATATATTCCATAGTTTCTGTCTTCCTATAGTCGCCCAGTGAAACCAGATAGCGAAATCTTCATTTGGGAGCAGCAGTTTGTTAAACGTGTGTATTTCCTTTTTGCAAGGTGTACGGCGTGAACGTGGGGGTACGAGTAACAGCAATCACGGGGGCGAAGAGTACTGAAAACCTGGAAAATCAATTAGTTAAGATGACTTTACGTAATTTTGCATGAGGAAGGACCAGCTTTTTTCATGGCCATTCCTCAATTTTTAAACCAAGCGGATGCTAGTTTTTGTAGATTTGATCCTTTTACAATGATGTTCTGAAAAGGTAACGTTTCACGTAGCCGTGCTGGAGATGCCTATGCCGATATGCACAGCTGGAGTTAAGAGAATGGAATAGGGGAAACATCTTTGTTCGTTTTTCAGCAGAAACATCGTCTGTTTCGGTCCTTGGACATAGCGAAACGCGGAAAATTATCCAGGTCTGTGCTAATGGCGTGCGATCTACCTCTGCATTTCTCTGATTAGGACGGTTAAAACGTTAGCAGTTCTGTGGAACATCTAGGAGAAACTTAAAAAATACGTAGTCTTAAATTCACAATACACAGTAGTATCATATACTTGGTTGCTTAGCATGTGAAAAGTAAACCACTGAAAGCGAAAGGTTTATTAATATGACTTTATAGTTTTACCTTGAGACGTTTAGAACCAGAAACTGCAAAGGATGTAAAAGCATTGAAGAAGCTGCACTTCTCAGATGGCAGTGTCAGTCTGCCACCTGTGGACTTCTATTCTATAACCCTATGACTTGACTTTAGTCGTCGCACAGAATTAGGATTCACTGTNAGATGGCAGTGTCACTCTGCCACCTGTGGACTTCTATTCTATAACCCTATGACTTGACTTTAGTCGTCGCACAGAATTAGGATTCACTGTGGCTGTAGCAATTATATAATCGATTTTATTACTCGCAACCACTTTAACTCATGCTTCGTATTGGAATGATAAGATATTTCATTTGCATTTCAACACCACCATGAACTTGCATATAGTGTGGTCAAGATCAACTCCTTCTTTTCTATTTAAGTAAATGCTTCAAAAAAAGCTAATTTTAAACAAATAAATGATGTTTATAGTCTTAAGTTGATCAGTAAATGAGCCAACACATTCATTCCATCATTTGTATGTAACACCATACCATCGTAAACTCAACAAATGCGAAGGCAAGGTATCACAGGCGAAGCATCATGGGCTATAGGGGGTGGCTGGAGTAAATGGTATCGGCAATAGGCACCTAAGGACCAGGACTTAAAGTTAGCTAGGGAACTTGTACTGGGTTCTCACTTCACCCCAGGTTTCATGAGTACTTTAGACTAAAAATGTAACTACTTTTAGAAGATTAAGGTATTTATTACGTACAATACAAATACAGCACTTTGATGCAGGGGTTTATCGGTACGAAACGATAGCCTCCGGCTCAGTTCAAGTTGATTAAATATGATACAGGGAACCCTTGAAATGTACGGGAATGATGCGGTAGTGCCGTGTGCTACTCTAGTGTCTAAAGCTGACAAGAGAGACTTGAGGATCCGCCATAGGCCCATGCATGGAGTAGTAAGAGTCTAAGCTGCTTAAACAAATGTGTGTTAAGTTTTCACTATGCTGCAGTGCAATGCCTACAGTCGAACCGATTTTATTGCAGGAGGACATTTTAGTTGATTTTCAGTCTGCAGCGAAATCGGCAACATGAAACAATTCTCGCGCGATTGGTTAGATCGAGAAGGTGTGCAATTAATAGTGATTAGGTGATTAATTTGTGCTTTGAATTATATTAGCAACGTTGCCAGCAGTTTTCCTAATTGCATGGCAGATATTTTGAGCTATTGGAACAAAATCATTTGTGCCTAATGAGTGAAAAATCAAAGCCCGTAGCTGAAAACAAGTAAGTTTTACGTAATAATGGCAGCGGCGCATGCAGTGGGTGAAGCAGGTGGTCCCATTTCTGCACTGCTGGCAGAATTTGAAGACGTCGTGACATCCTGGGAACAAATCCCCACACCTGTTTTCGAAGAACAGGTAATTAAGGCTTTTGAATATCCCGATTGGCACCGACCGGTGCGGTGAAATTCCCGAAAAGTATTTGTGGAAATGATAGTTTAATCATGATCGGTGTGTGTGGTTGTCAATAGATGCTTTGGATGGTTAAATGGAAGGTTAACATGATAAAGGATTTTAAAGTTTCAGATGCAGCTACTGGAACAGAAAAGTGTGAAATCCGCATCCAAAGCTTAATGACTGGTGGAAATTCGATGCGTTTGTTGTCGTCGAAAATATCGAATCGGTGGCTCAGTCCATGGCTTATTTCAACCAAGAGAGCATCATAACCATCAACTGTTCGTGGCTGACCGAGCAAATTCTTGCAGGTGGACCCAATGGTGTGCAAGTTTTTGCCAAGAAGATGTGGCGAGTTGCCAAAGCTTTACAGGTAGGTGAGGTGGTAGGCATAATTTGTAATGAGTTATGAGTGTATAATAACTAGGATTTGAAATGGTTGGTGACAGACATTTGATTCGGCATTTTACCTCTTTCGCAGCCTTGTACGATTTTGTTCAACAAAGTAGATGGTTACACGCCGTATCCGGAAATGGTGGAAGAAGCTATTCGCTGCTTCGAAAGAAAAGTGAGGGATAAATTTCTTGATGCAATGTCCTACGTCTGCGTTGTTGAATACGGCTTGATTTACGAATCTGATGATGAAAGGTAGGTATTCCAGCCGTTGCCCGCCTGCATTATCTGAAAACAAGACAGTAGCTTAAAGGTCTTGTGGCACCTAGTGACCTTTGGTTTTGCTGTCCTGTGCTGTTATGTGATGCAATGAAGTGACCAAATGGTGCACTGTTTATGCTTCTAGCTATAGTGATGTTCAAAAGTTTGTGATGGTAGTGCTAATCTTGATACATGACTGAAATTGCTTCTTGCAGTTATGATTCGGATTCTGGTTCTGATGATTCTGATTCTGATTCGGAAGACTCTGATGATGCCGATCCTGCAAATATAGATAATAGATGATTCTGAAGAGGCTGAAGAGGAGGAAGATCTTCAAGATATGTTAGACCTTGATATGTTAGAAAACTATTTTGATGGCATTTTTGATGATGTTATTCAGGAATTTAAAAAATCTGGCGAGGATGAGAACTCAAATGAGGCTGATGAGTCTAAGGACAACTTGTGAACATTATTTGAGACCGAAACCTTGTGGGGTGTGAAGCTGTTTGATCCAAGGCGAATTCCTTGACTTATGTGAGGGGAACAGCAGTTGCCACTTTGTTGGAACCAATGTATCCAATAGTAATTTCTACGAGACAATTTTTGTATTTAATATTATTGTTACAGTCTGTTTCTATTTTCGTGAGGAATCGGTGGAAACGTATTCAGTGAATGCAGAGCGTTTCAGCTATGCCGTGAGCGAAGGCCAACCAGTTTGAGGCTATTGATGCAACCAATGTGATCAGTTACTGTACCTGGATTAGTAAGTGGCATTTTTAATAATTCCAAAGACTGTACTGCACGAAATAGGATTTCCCGAGGGTGCCATGCGTCGTAGTCGTAAGAACAAAAGTAGTTTAGTGGATTTGATTAATGTACCAATGATGTCTATTAGGTGAAAATTTTTGTCAATAGTGTAGTAGTGTATTTTACTAGTTAGAATGGATTAAAAACGGATATACTTACGGTGTCCTTATGCGATAAAAGAAACGTTTTCCGGTTTTCCATGTTTACCGGTCTGACCATGATTAAGGAAATGGAAACGTAAAATTGATGTTAATCATTTCCTTCATGCCTCAAAGGAGAGATTGAGACACTTCTACGCTATCTAGAATAGCCTACACTCATTTTCACTTGCATGCGCTTGAAACAACTTCAACCGTCACATTTTTTACAATAGGACTGCTAAGGTCAGTATATGATACCGTACCGGATCTCATGATGCCTCCGTCGAGTCACTTTGTTCAGCCCTAGCGTCACTGGGCATGCAACATTGTCATGGCAACGCGAGTAAACATTAGAAATCAGATGTGTCCACACTGATGTCGTAATATGATCTCAAGCTATGAAACTACGGGCACTGGTGTACTTGAGTGGTTGAGTTCCATGAATAGAAAAGCACTGCGTTGATTTCTTTCCTAAAAAGCTCAGAAGAAAAGTCATTCGTTTTTCATCGTGACCTACTCTCGAGACGTCCTACGGCGAAGTTGATTGTCCCGATCTCCTTCGCAGGAGAACGTACGTTAGAAAGAGTGCAACCGGCGACTTATTTTTACAGCTTGACGACAGACATTAAATTCTTATCAGCAGTGTTAGCTTCAGCTTCAGTCGTAATACTGCAAGATCTTCGCAGATCGTATCATGGAGGAACATTCTCCTAGAGCTGGAACAGCAAGACCAAGTGGAAGTGCTTTCACTGGAGACGGTCTCATTACTAACCGACCGTCATCTCGGAGAAGATTTGGCGATGCCATGACAGCAAGACCGGTAATACAGCTTTTCATAGCAGTTAATGTGAATAGCTCTGAGGCAAGGATAAAGTAAAGAAAAATTTTCCCGATAAACCTTACATGCTAACCAACTATTTGGCCGCGGCCGCAGCACGCTTTCTAGTGCGCTCCTGTCGCAGTAAGCTAATATGTGAGCTTGCGGATTAAGGTGTTAGATTTTTCTGGAGCTCGCACCGCAAGGACCCTTCAATATTTTTGCAGGCAAACATGTAAGAATTCCAGAAAGTTCCTTACGGTGAAAACATTAAATATTCAGCAGACAAACAGACCAGAGAGCCGAGTGACAGCCATGGATTCCACACAACGACCCATGAGTAAACTTGCGAGACTACAATCCGCTGCACGGCCCGGAACCAGTGGCCTGCCCTTACGTCAGGGGTCGGCGGTCCAGCGTTTTGGCACGGCAAGACCTCCTTCGGGAATCGCTGGCACACTTCAAGCTCCCGTAAGGCTTCTAAGATTCGCTCATTGATGCAGTGAACTTATGCTCACTTCTTCGGTTACCAGCACTGCTATGGTCTAATGCGCTTCGGACAAGAAAAATAATACAGTTTCGCTTTTTTACAGGTCAACGTCATGGACAGACCTGTCACCCAACAAGGCATGTCCGGTCTTCGCGTAACACGGACTAGCTACGGTCAGCGTCGCATGATCCACGACAAAACGTATTTTATTGGATCTGCTTCACACGAAAATGTCCGAGATCACTGGCGAAATCCAGAAACTTAGCGTTGCTATCGAAAATTTGTCCAAGGAGCAGTCTACTTACAGCTCGTATGAGAAACGTGTAAAGGAACTAGTTGCGGAACTGATAGGTAAGTGGTGTGTGGCATCCTATTTCAAGCCTACAGGTCACCAAATGACGTGACAACCAATAGTTGGTGATTTTTTATGACCTTACCAATCATCTTTCAGAAATGCAAGGTGAGCTGGCCGACTACAACATTTTATCAGAGATGATCGCCAGCGAGAAAGACAAAGCACACCTGGAGGAAGAGCTGAAACAGTTAACTAACGAGAACCGCATTGAGTCGCAACGAATTGAGACCATCTACAACAGACGGAGGGAAGCAGAAAAACAGGTCCAAGATTTGGAGGCAAAGATACAGGAAGAAAGATCAAAGGCTGAGAGCTTGATTCAATCTTTGCCGACTGAACTGCGAGAAAAGTAAGCGGTGGACAAAATTGACTTGAACTCGGGAAGTTGGACCACGACGACCACGGTCATGGAGCAGGAAACGTTTCTTAATTTTTCATTCTTGATTACAGATACGAAAGCTTACAGTTTTCTCATGGCCAGCTTTCATCGGAAATGGAACAGCTTCAGAGAACCCTTGATGAGCAAAACGTTCGTAAGATGGAACTCATGGACAAGATTGGCAAATCCGAGTTGAAAAGGCGAGCTGTTCAGTATGAGGAAGAGCTGTTAGAAGCTGAGGAAAAGCTAGAAGCTTTGGAAAAGGGTCACAATTCTCAAGAATCGCCAGAGCAGGAAAGAGAGCGTCTTCTGAACCAAGTTAAAACAGATAATGCTGAAATTGCAACGCTAGAAAGGCAAATTACAGAAACGACGGATCAGTTACGAATGGTGAAAGAGGAAATTGGAGCTCTTGAGCAGGTGAGCACTATTCGTGATACAAACATGCTGGAGATCCTTCCTTTCTTACGTAATTTCTCTTTTAGTCATGACTTTGTTAATTGATAAAATCGAATTCGTAGGAGATAGAAGAGAATGATTCAGAACGCCAACAGAAGTATAGAGAACTCCGCAAGCGAGAAGAAAATATCGAAGAGTTCATGAAAAACTTTGACGAGGCCAAGGACAAGGAGTTAGACAATTTGAGGCGGTTGGAAGTTGACATCTTCAACATGGTGGAAAAAATTGCCAAGAACACACAATTGGCTCAGACGCTGCCAGAGTAAGTGTTTCTTTAAAATACCCCATTTTTTATACGCTGCAGTAGAGCGAGACCAAAAAGTTAAGTGCTTGTTCGGCACCGCTGTGGGTATTAGTAAACTTCAAACTTTATTTTAGTCATGGCAGAAACTTCAGTGAGCTACGAGACGATCTGGAATTCAAAGAAATGGAATACGACAAGGCTAAATACACTACAGCGGGCATTGAGCAACGGAATGAAATGCTCAAAAAAGCAAATGTTGAACGTAAGATAAAGTCGTACAAAAATATTGCATGCCATAATGTAACAGCACAGCAACTATGTTTGAGAGAAAGAGCTAGTGGTGTATCTAAGAAAACAAGGCAAACATGGTGGACTGTAAAACAATCTGTTAGAGTTTCTCTTACATTTTGGTAGTTTGAAAACCTCGAAGACAAGATGAAAACGGAACTTAAGTTATTGGAGGAAAAAACGGAGCAGATGCAAATCGATATGAAGAAATATCGTGATCTCGAAACGTTGAAGGCGGAAGCCAGTGAAAAGGAACTCGAACTTGCAAAAGGAATTCAAAGAACTGGAAGAGCAAACTCGGCAGTTAACCGACTTATTACGGACGGTTCAAAACGAGCATCGTAGCCTAAAGGTATGTTTTAAGCTCTGCAATTCAAAAACGTTTCTGTTCTAATAAGTGCGCTTTCAATTGCATTTTCTTTTGATAACCGTAGGCGGAGCTGGCGAACAACGAGGTGCATCGGCAAATTTGCGCTTTGGAGAAAAAGTGGATTGGGCTCGAGGAAGCAAATTATTATCTTGAACAATTCCTAAGGTCAAAAAGAGCTGAGACAGACTACGAGGATGTGAAGCAGAGCACGCTGGACACAATGAGAGAGCTCAACTCCATGCTTCAACAATCGGTTAAGTAGTTTGAAGTTTCGTAGTACAAATCATGAACATCATCTTTGGGGTTGCAGAACAGATGCTGTATTTCTGGATACAAAAATGGTTCTTTCATAGTTAATATAAAAATTATTAACTGATGAATGCTATTGTAGAAGCCGCCATATCATTATAGTGTATAGTGACATATTCGTTATTCTAAAAACTAAATCGTGAGCAAGACATTCGATAATTGCACTTATTTATAGGCATTTTCGGAAATATTGTATGTATACGAACTAAATTATTGTACTTGCTATTGTTTCATGACTTCCCAAAACATAGTCTTTACAGAATGTAAAACTGCGAGCGACCTGCTCAATAAATTCGCTTGTTCGCCTTTTCTTTCAGTTCAATATGCCGAAGAATTTTAGCTTCTATTTCTTGAATTGCGTCGCTGTACGGAGTATATGCACAGGTACTCAGAAGGTACGCCCGAAGCGAAGAGTAACGGCTTATTTCCTCTCCATGATGATCAACTGGTAAGTGCTGAAAACACATTGTAGGCAAAATTTAAATTATTGACGCCTGTATTTGTAGCTTCCATTATTGCATAGTACCGTTCTTGACCAGCACTACCTTGACTGAGTCTGGTATGCTCTTCCGCTGTTGTTTTGAAAGCATCCTTCACAAATACGGTAGATGATTTAGACGTTGATTGCTGCATTAGAGCTTGCTTTAACGATTGGTTTTCATGGATGAGCTCCTTGTACCTTTCTTGAGTTTCTTTTTCGTAACGTAATTTGTACTTGTCTCTATCTTCTGTCATCGTCTTGAGTGAACTCTTAAGCTGCTTGTTCTGCGAATGTATATTCACATCAGTTCCTTCAAACTACGAAGTAAATGCTTCATATGCCCTTAAACCAATAGTCACCTCTTGTTCCAGCCCTTCAATGCGCCGTATAGCTTGAGTTTCCGGCCAGTTGGCTTTTTCAGAATGGAGTGTAGCGATTTCAACGTTCTTGGATTCCAGCATTTTTTCCAAAGCTTGTATTTTACTGCTAGCTGCTTCAAGTGCAGCCTTCTTGTCTTTGAGTTGGCGTTGCAACCCTTCCACCTGTGCATATAACAGTATATGTTCATAGCGTTTCAATTGCAGCGTTAAATAATTCGTTGAACGCTTGCTTAGCTTTGAACCTTTACATACCTGCATCCTCTTCTCCATTTCTAAGTGTTTGTACTTCATTTGTAGCTCCTGGAGGGCAATGCGTATCTCAGCTGTTGCTTTGAGATTGGAATCTTCAAACTAAGCAATTTGACGAAGTTATTAGTATGAGCTGAGTTTCGATTACATGATCTCTAAAACTTAAATAAGTTGGTGTGTGCATATGCCAATCGAACCTCTTTCCGACGCCTCATCAATTTCTCGTCTTGCAATTTCAGATCGTTAAACTTTTTATCATAGCTTGACTTCAGCTCTTCTAATTCTTCCAGTTTCTTGTTGATTTCCTTTTCGCTTTCTCCTTTTTGTTTCTTAAACTCCTCCGAGAGCATTTTAAGGTATGCATCATTTCTGGCTTTGAGCTGTTGAGAGTAGAATGCGTTGAGCAGCAAAATCTACAAGCACTTGAAAATTTGAGTGCAAGAAAAAACTCTTACTTGACTTTGAAGTTCTTCTTCCCTTATTTTCCATTCGTCGATATCGTTCAACGGCTGCCGTACTCTTGGAGCCTTGGTTACGTTACCTTCACTTGCGACTAAAATTGAAAAATGACCAAAATTAAGAGCATACACGTAAAAAAGCGGCGAACCAAACTTTTGAGCGTTGCCTAACTAAAAGATATGTACCTTTTGCAGCATATGGAGTCTTATGAGCGCAAGGAGTCTTTGGAGCACATGACGCTTCAAAAATACACGAATCCGATTCTTGTTGTAAAAGGAATGACTGATTCTCTTTGGATATCCTAGTTAGGACGATGTTGCATTTCATGGCTCCTATTCTCACATTCTTTTCACTGGTCTTGCTGGTGTGAAATAATTTTACATGCTCTTGAACTTGACATGTACCGCCAACAAGCTAAAATACGAGAGAATTAATCAAGTTACAGCCTATAATTTCATCTTGCCTCCTGCTTCAAGGTCTAAGATGACGTAGTGTTGTTGCCTCATTTTCTCCTTACCTCTTTCCGAAAGATGTTCCCGATTACAACTGACCCAAAAATTGCACGAGGTTTTTTTAACTGCCCGGGAAAGTCTATGCGAAGGTCCATAGGGATATTCAAAATATCATCAGTCAATTTCGGAATTTGTAAATTCCACTCCTCATTGTCCTTCACATCAAAAAACACTTTGTGGCTGCCCGGATCTGTCTTACGATGATTAATTGTCAAGGCTAGTTCGCACTTGTTGTCAGCATAAACACCCAACGGGGGGTGGAAAAATGACAAACACCATTCGCCTTGTGGTTTGTACTTGGTCTTAATTGATACGTCCTCAAACGATATGCAAACTTTGTAAGTTCCAGCTACAAACTTCACTTGACGCGCTGGAACACTGCGCGTTGAAAGCGTATTTGTTACTGACGTACTCGAAGAAATAGGAGGGCTTTCATATTGAACTTCAATTTGGTTGCCGGTTGTCTTAACCTCGTGAACATCGTAACTTTTAGCTTTTTCTCCTAGTTGTTTCTCACTCGATACGCCTACTGCTGTTGATCCAAAGGGCCGAGCATCGCCACCAGCAATTTGTTGGCCTAAAAATCAAACCATAGTTTTAGATACGCATTTGCTGACCTCAAGGTTCATCCACAATTGAATGAACTCATTTAGCTGACCTATTTTTAAGCTTTCATATAAAGCCTTGGCCAACTCTTCGTCTTCCTTCTGTTGCACAGATGAAACTGGCACTGGCTCACGGTCGGACTTTCTTGCCTCAGGATAAGTTGTACTATCAAAGATATCTTCTTTCGACTGAGACATGGACACATCAGCCGGTTTGATTTCCTCAATTTTGACTGCTCGTTCAAAGCAGCGAGGAGACCTCTTGAGGTCAACGATAATACCAACTTCTGGCTTCGGAGACTCTTTCGTAACACGATCGGAAATGACTTCGTAATTACCCCTAATTTCAATGCTATTAGGATCGCACAAACTGTTAAAAGGCACATAAATTCGTCCAAGCAGAACGCGAACTTCCTCTACTACTTGGAAAACTTTTAGTTCAAGCACAAACTCCGACAAGAATCTCGTGAACTCAGGCGCACTAGCTCTGATTCTTGCTGTACAACGATCTCCGAGGTAGGTCAAATGATCAGGATCGTCCGCTTTCGTCTCGAGTTCAAAAACGTCTCCTTCAAATGCTACACCGAAACAATGGCCCGAAATAACCAATTCCTGTTTTGTACGTTGATCTTTGGGGGGTAATAGCTGCAATGTTAGGTAATCTCATTAATTCTGGAAACCCATTATCGCCTGTAAGTGAGCCACAATTCTATTATACGACACTAAAATACTACCGCTTCAAATCGCCGAACGCCAACTGTGACAATGCTCATCACATACAGATCGTCTTCTGGTCCTTCGTCACCAAGCAAAAAACACCCGATCTTATCGTTGACACTCCAGCGAAATTGGTCTTCAGGCTGTATTCATTGCAACAATTAATGAAACTGTCTGTACCAACTCAACATCTCTGCTAACAAGAATACGAAGTAAGTACCATCTGTTTGCTGCTATTTTCTTCATTGGAAGCGGCATTCCCTGCCATTTCTTTCTTCTGAGCTGGAGTCTTCCGCCCACTGGTTCTTTTTCTCAACTTCGGAGGTTCAATTGGCTTATCTGGATCTTCCACATGCAAGATGTACAGTAGCTGAGGACCGTAGTGCCTCCAGGGTGATTTCGTTCCTTTCAAAGGAATTGGTTTCTAAAACAAACTGATTTTCAAAACCCAGAAATTGCCGTAACCCTATGTTTTGCTACTAACGTCAACTCACCGCACTCCGCACATCTATTTCATCATAGCTCGATATTTCCACTGCGTCCTTCACAGACACGGAGCAAGAGCCGATTAATGATTCACTCTGAGAATCAAATGGCACTTCATACAAGTCAACTTTGACTACTCCCCGGCTCAATCTCAGTCTGAAAGAAGTTCAAAAGCCTCAGTGAAATCACCGCGTGAAATCGTCCACATCATAACCTTCCCAAAGCATCTACCGGTTAAAGTCAAGTGCAAGGCGTCAAGTTCATAACTCACTCTTGCAATTCTTTCTTGGTCAACTTCCACGCAACCTGGTAGTTGAAATCTGGGTAGCTAGTAGTGCTGGACAAGTGGTAATTCCCAGATGTCCACACAGTTTCTCCCACTCTAGCGACTATTTTCAGCTGGGTGCCCGCTGAGTTTTTCACAACTAGATTTGCCCCTGGAATGAAGAGAAGAGCACATGAGCCATCAAACACTACTCTCATAGAAGCAATTACTTTATTCGCTCATGCAATTCAAATAGTAGCTTCGGAAGTACAGTTACGTAAGGTGGCATCAAGGACGTAACCTGAGAGTCATTACCTTTGAAAATCGATAGTACCAGCTGAAAAGCACTGGCGGGCTGCGTACTTTCGGCACTTGGCATGGGCATGGTTGTTCAGATGATGGTAAAGACGTCTTTAGTTTTAGCTAAAAGCTCCCTTCATCTGCAAAAATCAAGTAACGCTATCAAACACTTCGTAGAAACTTTTGAACACAAAATGTACTTCATGAAATTCCAACTGTCAAACTCACCAAAACCACAGGTTTCACGCAAATAATTTAAGCAGAAACGTGTTCAAAAAACTGCCTTGCAGTTACATCTACGGTTTTATACCTATTTTAAGGGTAAATTTAAAAATTTTAAGTGCTTAAAATGCATGAAAATGTATTTAATTTGGTTTGCAACGGACACATTATACTGCGAGTAAAGGTATATATGTATACTACACATATAAACGGCGGAGGAGGAGGGAATCCAATACATTCCCGCTAAATAGTTTCTAAACACAACGCGGTTTGCTGCGCGCCTGCGCTCGTGGCTCCAAGGAAAATCTGCTGAACGCATAGATCGCCATTACCCACTATCCATTACCCTTTAGTAATCTACTCCTAATCGCATATAAATTGGTCTAGATTTGCTGCTCGTCAATTAGTGTTGAGATTCAGGTGCCTGGTGACATTCGTACTTGTACTATACATCGTCAACTCTTCCTTTTACTCGATACTATCATCATAATTCTCACGATTACTTACGTTTCTGACAGTTGATGCCTACGGTATGGTCACTCCAAGATCATTTTTCCCTGGAGTGGATATAATACGTTGCCGCGTCCCTTGAGGTCTTAGTTACAATTATATCGCAAAGGTAGGTTAAACTTTTTCTTGGTCTGTTTAATCCTTACTTTTATGAGGGCTGATGCAACTAATTCTTTAGTTCATACAAAATTCAATGTGCTATTTCCAAATATCCCTAGGAAGGGCATGTCCACAAAAAACATGGCACCAAATCTTCCAAAAGTCTCTTTCGGAATCGTTGGTGGTGGTGGATTCCTTGGTTTCCACATCGGCCAGGAACTTGAGAAACTAGGAAACCGTGTCATTCTTATAGACATCAGAGCCCCCGACCCTGAATGGGGTCATTGCAATCTTCCATTTAAAAAATGCGATATTTTGGATTACAAGGGACTGCTAAAAGCCCTTGAAGGCTGTGAAGTCGTGATCCACACAGGTAGGTTTACTCAAGGACTTTCTTCTTCATCTTGTTAAAAAGCTAGTCATAGTAATTAAGATGGTAAGCATTGCGTGATGAATGAATCTCCCTAGTTTCTTTCGGAATGTCGGGCGCTGAGCAGCTAGACCTTGACAAAACTGAAGAGGTGAATATAAGCGGTACCGCTAACGTTGTCAAAGCTTGCGCTTCGCTGGGTGTGAAGGGTCTCGTGTACACAAGGTAGACTGCAGGGTCACTTCTCACCATTTATGTATTCATGTACCTAA
>VRMD01001068.1:0-19273 GCA_009872375.1 Sminthurides bifidus
AACCAGTTCGTGCTCAAACGCAGCCTGGATCACCAAGCCATCTCATCGTCATCAATACGGCAGCCGAAATTTTCGAATCGATGGCATGGAAACAAAGATTATTCCATACGTACGGTAACATGTATCCAACAGAAAGGAATGTGCTAATACGAAGGCGAAGTTAAGGAACTATGAATATTCCAACCGAGAGCTACTACAACTACAAGAGTAAATGAGGAATTCCCCTTGTCATCTCACTCTCTAATTTTGTCATCCGCTTTAACACCACCGTATTCATCTATTCATGTTCTTGATGAAGGAAACCGTTACGTTTGAAACAAAAGAAAGGCTCCTACCAACGCCTCTATCCGAGGAGAGAGTCTGATGAACAAGTTAAACCCTAGTACACTACGAGTGGAGAAAATACAAGCGTTTACACTATGGATTGACCAAACCAGAAGAGACAAGCGTTGGACTCTCGCCTGCTGCTATATATGACTTATATAATCGCAGGCCTAGCAGTTTTCTTCTACGTCCGAGCTTTTTCACGAGAGGTAACCCGCATTTAGTTATTAAGTACGTTATACTCGTTAATTCGTTGTAGTAAGGAGGAAAGTAAATCGCCTTTTCAGGAAGTTATTCAACCAGGAAAACTCTTCTTCTATGGTTGCACGTGTATATGCACCGTCGGAAGTTGAATGAACAGAAAAGAAGGTGAAAAGCTAGTAAAACATGCTTCATTATTATTGCAGCAACCATAAGACGTTATTTGCCTCTAAACTAAACACTATTGTTTACCATTACATGCACAGCAGTATTCTTCTAAGCCACTTTATTCATCACCTCTCTACCCTATTAGTCTGAGATTAGGAAGCCTGTGCGTGGCAGGTTCCGTTACTTTGATAACTTCCACTAGGTTAGTGGAAGTTATATGATTGCTCCTTTGTAGACTCATCCTTACTTGGACTGAATTCAAGGAAATAACTGGATCATTGTGTGGATAATCAGGGATCAGAACGTGATAGTTTGTGGAGGAAAAACTCTAACGTCCGATAGAAATCTCACGGAAGGAAAAAGCTGGCAGCAAGGGGAAAGTAGTTCCTTCCAGTTAGTGTGAATTCCTTAAACGAAACAAATAATGAGTCCAATTTGACATTTCCTGTCAATATCTTTTCCTAAATGGCCTCTCTACCTTGTTACAGCGGACTGAGGGCGAAACTACCTTGGAGCATTGACTTGATGACTGGCTCGTGCCCTGGTGCGAGTGAGCAACAGCTTTCTCCAAACACTCATTCCATCTTGCTCTCATGACAAGCCGGAGGGAAAAACAAGACAGGAAATTGATGTCACTTCAGCTTTTGCCACAGCCTAAGAAAAGGACGGAGAGAAAACGGACAGGAAAGCCGTGTCTCTCCTTCTCGCTTAAGCGGCAATCTCAACTTATAAGTGTCTGTTTACTGTGACATTTAGTCGTGACGGATTCAAGTGGAGAAATTTCAGTCTTCCTTCTGTAAACAATTGGACATTGACGCCTCCGTATGACAAAACAGAAGGGATGCCAATGCCGGAGTGCCAAGAACTCCGCCGTCATACTGGAGGAATGAAAGCGTTAGTCATTCGAGTGTTACTTTGACGTCATTGTTATCATTGTGTGACAGAGGGCGGAGTTCCTCAATGGCACCATTCTCGCATCAAATCAGCCGAATAAGCTCCAAACTCAATGACTGAAGATGGATTCCAGCTGCCACAACCTGCATCCCTGCTTTGTAACTCCGAAATCTGACAATACGCTTTGCTAGAACTGGTGATGCTGAAGGTGAAAGTGCACTTTCACCATCCAAGTGCGTGACTGTACGTAGTCTCGACTCTTTGTAGGCGGGAGAGATTCCGCAAATAGTCTAAAAGACACAGAGCAGTGAGCAGTTCTGTATCAGGGCAATTGAGCTCATTTTCCGCTCTTATCATTTTTAAACAACTTCTTGCTCCTCTTCCGCTTCGCGTCATCCTCAATTTCCTCCCCTGGAAGCGTGCTACGGGGCGACGATGCAGTAAAGACGCAGATGTGGAGCGAAGCATAAAGTGGAGAAATGATGATGATGATGACGTGGAATATTGTTGGAGAAAATCCATGTCTAATGTGAAGTGAGAAAGAGTGGAATTTGGACAGGATTAAAGGATTATGGGATAAAAAGTTTGGTTAACAGGATGGCAGTGCAAGATAAGAATAGAGCCAACTCATCCCGAGTAACATGCACGAGCCAGTGACTGGACGGGAAGTAGAAACTTTGGCAAGGCGTGCAAACTGTAGACACTTCTCCCAGCTGGAGGAGATCCGGTGGCCGTAATAGATAGTCAGGAGACAGTCCTAGTGGCACGGACCAAGAGGAGAGAGGGGGGAAGAGAATGATCTAATGCATAAGAAGTGGAAGAAAAGTGAGACGGTTTGGCGGGGCTAAATCCGCTAAACATTTATCTTTTTGTGTGATGATTACGAGATGAAAATGATATGTACTCATCGTCCTCTTCTCGGCCGTGACGCCGTGAGGCGAGATGGATAAAGTGTTGTGAAAACACATGCTTTCAAATTTCTCTGCACGGGTCGTTAAACAGAGCAAGTTTCCTCGGCAGATTTGACAAGTGTGTAACTTTAAATGGCTGCGGGAGGAGCGAGACGTGGATTTTTCTCCCTCAAGCAAGGAGAACGCTCCAGAAACTCTTTAGCAAGAATAATAGATGAATGTCGCTATTAAGTTGCACACAGGAATCCGCACTACTTGTACTGCTAATGCCATGCAAGTGCAACTAGCACAAGTAGAATTTCCAGACTCGTAACGTAACACACAGCAACTTCTCTCAGGTCTTTGATGTCACTGCAAGGAAGCATGGTTGCATTTCGTGCACTAGTGGTTGCTGCAACCCCGATGTTGTGATGGGAAAGCGAGTCTTGTTTTCCTAGACGGGATTGTCGTCTGGTGGTGTACTACCCCGCCTCCCTTTACTACATTATACAAAGCAGGCCTAATCATCAATACCTGACTTGTTCATTTTATGCACATGTTTCCGTCTGGTCTCTATTTCTCGCCCGTCTATTCTCACTTCTTCCCCTCTTCCTCCACACTTCCGCCATTGTGTACACAGATACACTTGGCCCTTTTAAAACTGTTTACACGGGGACATTCACCCCAGAGCAGACTTGACAGTTGTTCATGCATCCATTCCCTGTCCCGATACGATGGCTTGGCTTGACTTAACTCCAGCTCTTTCTTCTATAACTGATGCCTATCTCCATTAACTTAACGTCCTCTTTCATCAGCCCCATCTCCATCGCTAGTTCCAATCTCTGTCTCGCGACGAGCTCATTCCAAGATATGATCCTCCGACTCCTTTTTTCCAGCCACCCCGCCACCAAACAAACGTTTGCTTCAACGCAAGCTAGCACTACACTTGTATATCCACAGCCTACTTTACTCCACAACCTTGCACTCCACATGATATGAATCATGAATGGTACGCACAATCTCATCAATTGTTGCAATTTCTTCCAAGTAATGCTCAAGTGGAACCAGTGGCCACGAATTTTGTCATCCGGTTTGCGTCATCATCAAGTAACACATCCTTCATTCCTTTCCTGTTTCTTTGCACAAATAAAGCGCTATCGCTCTTGATTACGAGAAACGTAAGCTTTCACGCTTCCACAACTCCCGGCAACTTTCAAAGGGAGGCCATGGACTGAGTAAACTTAACAGTTAAATTACGCGCATTTCTTACGTCACAGCTTTAGCGAGAATGGCGAGAAAAAACTGCCAGAGAAAAAACTTTGGTATGCACAACCTTTTTTTCACCAGCTTGGCAAAGCATTGACGAATGGGAGCAGTTTTCTGAACACAGCGAGCATAGGGAGAAGATGGCGGACAGAGTCATGGAGCAGGGACGTGGTTGACACGATTTTTAATTTTAAAACGACGTATTTTTCCCTGTCTCAACTAAGAAAACAGGTTTGCATTTTCCCTCGCGAGATTTACTATAAACCGAGAAAGACATGCCCCAAGAAAGGAAAGATGGAGACAAGATGCGAGGATTAGCGCTCCGAGCAAGAAAAAATTTACGACAAGTCAACTTGAAATATTCGGTAATTGACAAGTGAAAAATGTATGGACAATGTTGACATTTCCTCCAACTTCATTTCCGCCACTGCACAAAGCACGCTCTCACAACTTACATATGTACATGTACGTGTATCAGGAGTTTGTTCACCAAGACGCACTGATAAAATATCTTGGCGCATCCATCCACCACATGAGGGAGAACGTTCCAAACTGCCAGGAACAGCAACGGGATTTAAAAAAAAGGAAATGAGAGAGACACAGTGCATTGTTGAATGTGAAGGAGATGAGGGGAGTTGATCCAGGATTTCTAATTCTTGTTCAAGTATGGGCGACACAATAATCATAAATGGGATTAACTTTCGCATCCACGCTTCACAGGGTCGTTAAAGAGTAAACAAGTTGTTATGTTTGCGACGGAAAGAAATTACACCAAGACTAGTGCAAAGCACCTCTCTTTTTCATCACCCATGCAAGAAAATATCCGAGTTTCAAATACGTTTTATCAGCCCAACATTTCACGCCATCAAGAATACGTTCAATTCCGGCCCTGCCTCTTGTCACAGTCAAAAACCATAAGGTGGAGATAATGTTACGAGGACTGAATACTGAGGAGGAAAGTACTCTCGTTACGATATTGCATTGCAACACGACAAAATATGTACACACCTAACAGCACAAATGCTTTCCTCGGCAACTTTCTACAACGTGAATATGGTCGGACGGGAGAGTTTCCTTTGTTGTGGATCAATCCCGAAAAAATCATTTTCCCCGTCAATAAGCAATTCTCACACCAGAAATCCTCCTACAACAGCAATCTGATCAACAGTTCTCGCAACATGTTACACAGGCTTTAGAACATCCAGGTATACATTTGGGCAAACCGCTGCTGTGAATACAAAACGCAACGTTGGGCTGATAGAGAGGCTGAGCTAGTATATAATTTTTGGACAAACACTCTGCGATGAATGATATGAGGGAAAGTCTCGTACGACATTATTAGAACATAACAGGGATTGAAAGGGACTTGTAGACAAGATTAAATAAACCGCCACCACAGTGCTCTCGTTCCTCCAAATTGTCTCAAGTTGACTTAAAGAATTCTGAGCAATCAAGAATTGCGTAAACTTGTTTCCAGTGCCCAGGTTTTGGAATTTCCATGTTTTCGGTATTCCACGTCAAATCACTTGCCATTGTTATAGTATTATAAAAAAATGTAAAATGCCATGTAAAATAGCCATGCGTTTTAAGTAGGAAAATCAGTAATTTGTTTTGCTTTTGGCATGATTCATGATCTTGTGTCTGTCTATGGTCGTTCATGAATGAGAATTCTCCAGGAGGTACTACAATGGAAGCAATTTGCATATCCATGAAACGCACTCAAGGCTCGAGGCTAAATAGTGAGTGCGAAAGCAAATGCAAAATTATGAGCAGCAATCTCTGAAGAAACTCAATTTAACGGCCCTGGTGGAGGTATTTTAATGTTATAGAAGATACGGACTCTCCTTTGGTGAGGATAACAGCCTGAAATGCGAGGGATGACAACTGAGATGGAACCATTAACGGGCAAAAGTGGAGATTGGAGGGGAATGAGTGGGTAACACAGCTTCCTCAGGATGGTGTTGCCTGGAAAGCGATGGAATAGGCACAGGGCATGGATCTGACTACCGTGTATGATTCTATAGGAGGAAATAATAAAACAGGAGAGAAAGAGAGAGAGAGAGATAAGAATGGGAATTGTCACAATGTAGCAACACCGTATCGGAGACATTCACAAGCTGGCTCAAAGGATAAGAAGAGGCAAAAGTTGATGATGATACATTCAGAATTGAGTTTCCTTGTCCCCAGATTCTGGCTGAAATTAAGTAGCGTGCCAAAAGAAACTTGGAAATCCTCTCACCAAATATATGATGTCTGCATTTCCAGAAAACTCACTGAGCAAGAGCTCCAGAAGTGGGTAGTGCGTGCCTGCGTGTACCTCTGTCAGCGTGGAAACGCGTGCCTGGTGCCCCTGCCCTTCTACCCGATTGGGGAAAGCATGGTGGGACACTTCCACGGGAAGGTTCAAGGCAGAATGATTCTGCCAGTACAACTTAGGTTATATAAATGCCGTTATGGTGTTACGAATGTGTGATGAGCAAAGGGCTGTGAAGTCAGATGGCTTTTTCCAATGCTCACCACCTCTGACCATCTCGCATCCGTCGGTCAGGATCAAATTACGTATTCCGGACGAGTACGGCCACCTTCAAGGATTCTGTCCTCCGGCTCTGATGCCCTACGTCTTCCTGGCCCAGCACAGCATGTAGTAAAAGCATCGCGGGAAATTCCCCACAAAAAGACAATTCCAACAACCCTCGGACCAGAACCATGTCTCTTGAAAGTTTTACCCGCAACGTCTCGAACCTTTGACTTGCTCCTTGCTCGCAACTCTCCCGCTGCTGTTGCTACCCGCCTGCTGCTCCCTCTTCCCGCCAGCCGGGAACTCCTTTACCTTATGCCCTTTTCACATCCAATTTTTTACCGCTCTCAGCTCCTACTTTCTCTTCCTCTCTCTCTCTCTCTCTCCCTCTGTATTCACGTTGCAACTGCTTTTCTCTTTGGCCGAGAAAAAAACACAGCCAATTTATAAACGAGTGGAGCTTGCACTGTAGAACCGCTGCTTATTGTAATCAGGGAAAGTTTTCCAGATCCTGAGTAACCGTAGCCGCGCTGTGGATGGACTGTAGTAGGAACACATTCGAATTTGTTCCATCACCAAAGTGTAAGGGAAGAATCACAAGAGGAAGGAGAAAAATTACGGGGAAAAAGGCAATAAGCAAGAGCAAAAAGTAAAAGTGGAGGATGATGATGCTGATGGGGAATTGTTCATCCAAAGCACGTACCGAAACTGAATGACTGCGAGGAAATATCCAATTGTTCCAGTATTGTCGTCCTGAGTTTGACTCAAGTTTGGAAAAACCTTGGGGGATGAGAGGGTGTCGAACAGAATAATGGTGAGGACTCAGAGAAACTGATCAATGTGTTTACTTATCCATAGAGAAGATGCCGGTATGGCACTTAAATTTATCCCTTTGCATAGAATTGTTTTTCCAATACTTTTTATTCTGCTACCTAACTTTTTATTCTGCTACCTTAGCTGCCGTCGCCACCAAAACTTTTTCAGCAAATCAACCTTAAACTCTCACGGATGAAATAAAATTAGGCTGCCTCGCTCCTCGGAAATAACATTACGTTTTGACGTTGGGTTATGACTCGTGGACCTCAGCGTAAGAGCTAAGCATGAGCACTAAAACCAGGAATTTCTCACTCTTGACAAAATTTTAATGCCGCCAAAAAGAAATCCAGGGTTTGTCAACGTTACATTACATGTGCGTCATATAGCAATTTTATGCATTCTCTCGGCTAGCATTCAGCACGATTGATAAAATTTGACAAACTCTTGTGGAAAGCTCTCAAGTGAGATTGCTTCAAGCAAATTTTACTCCTTCTATCTGAAAATCGTAACATCTTTTCCAAGTCACAGTTTTCACTCTTTTCCAGGAGTACAGAGGAATTGAAGCAGCTTCACGTACCATGCAGCAGTCATGTCGTAAGTGCCACAAGTAAAGAATGTTGCACTAAATGCTCAAAACTATTTTACATCATCCCCTGTACCTTCACCTGGCCGGTGAAATTATCATTTTCCTTGGGTAGGAAATATTTCATTGTCATTGAAAGAAGGCAACGGAAATCAATCATGCTTTTAAAAACACAACAGCTACTTCCGGAAACACGAACTCGAAAGCTGTTCTACTGATTTTTATTGTAGTTTTGCATGCATATTACAATTATTACACGCCATTCTATGTCATGCAAGTAAGACACTTTATTACATCTGACTGAGTGCTTCTCATCTTGGTTTTGAAACAGGGAAGACTGATGAGAAAACGGATCATGCACCCTATTCTAACTACTCCCTCCAATCCATGTGGCTTATGATTTAAAAGCCCAGAAGGCATCATATATTCCATGAAGATGCACGTGAGGAGAAAGCAGGATTACACGGACGGAATATTGAAGATAGCGTTTTTGACAAGAACTATGCTACTGGTAAGAAGCTAATAAAACAGATGAGATGGTAGGTTGTTAGACAAAAGAGAAAAGCATGTCTTATGAATGATTGATCAGACTGCGAGTAAAATTACATAGGATGAAAAATGGAATTGATTTCAAAATTTAGAGGCTCAAAGAACGTCCTTTATTATTAAAAGGTGGCCAACAGAAATGATTCCGACGGGACGTGTAAGCGCAATGAATGTGTCTGCCATTTTTCAGCAATTCGGGCAAATGCTGCGTTGAACAAACTTCCGATTTTTATTAGGAGTGTACTATATAGTCTGAGAATCCAGAATCTAATATCAAAGGAGGGAAATTATTACGCATAATGTTGTATCTATTTTCGTAACAGCCCACGCACTACTCTTGGGTAATCTAGCTAATGGAGCAAAAAGTCTTGCAAGAAAGGGTAATAATGTACCCTAAATGACTATCAATCATACAATCTACTGTGCAATTGGCCTGGAGTGGCTCTCGTAAGAAGCGTTACTCACCTTTTGTTACTGAGCCGAGTTTTTCCGCTTTTAGCGTAGCTATATTTATACGAATTAATTTTGCGTCATACCCCGAGTAATGAGTCAAATGGATATAAATATGGGCAAGTAATGCTGATTCCATTTCAGTGCTTTTATTATTGCAACTACTTTCCCCACCTAACTTGTACTAGCAGTTTTCCGAGGTATTGTAACATGTACATTATACCAGTAATTGACTGAATAATGTGAGAAATAACTCAGGGTCGGAAAAACCGGATGCGAAATCTGAAGAAAAAACCAGCTTACTCAGTCGGTTTGTAACAGTTTCTAAACACTCGTTTTTCCAGGAAAAGAAAAACCTGGTTTTTCCTGTATACATTACCGTCGTTAGAAATTAATTGTAGTTTATTCTAAATCCGCATCCTTAGATTGTGTACGCTATGGCACAATCAAAAAGCAAAAGTTACAATTAACAATGGAACCTATGCAGATACATGACATACCATGAGACTTATCGTGGTGCTGATTGAGGGCAAGTGCTTCAACTCCTCATGAGTACAGACGAAGAAGAAAGGATAAAAAAGGCAGCAAAATAAATGGGAGAAAATTGCTAAACATTGTTCAGCATTTCCGTCACATCCTTGTACACGAGGGGAAAAATTGGTCTGATGGTTTCCATACTTGTGTTGCAATGGAAGATAAAAGAGTGTATTGAATCAACTGATTTTCCGGTGAAGCAAGTTTGTTGAAAAAGGAAACAAAAATCAGGCACCATCCTCACTCTTGATGATGCGGGTATTCTACTATGACAAAGAGGAGGGAATGTCCTGACTCACGCTGACACGTAATTGAATAAAATGGCATCGACTGCGGTTTTTAAAGAAAGAGTAAACGTTTTACTTGCTTAACTGAAGCATGTCTAGTGACTACAGGCATAGGTCCCGTTGCACAGCCGGCAAGAGTCTCTGCTACTCTGCTCCGAGTAAAGAGGGGCAAAAGAGGAGCATTATCCTATTACTTCCTTCATTGGACATGAAGGAAGGGATCCGCTTTGAACAATGCAGTCCGCACCGTAGCGTCTGACTGACCGAGGGTCAGAAAAATGTACCTATAAAGTGTGCAGTTTACTCTGGCGGCGGATTCCATTCCGCCATACACCACAGCCTTGAAAGGTTCCTGCCTAATCACGAAGCACGGTGTGGGGTCACACGCGATAGGGAATCGATTCCATAAGCCTAATTGCTCGGACTTGATCGCTGTGGTGAAAGATGAGGCAAATCGGTATGGTCCGTCCCCGCTCAGGAGTGCTCCTGCAGGGAGAAGCCTTTTCACTTTCACCAGTACGAAGAGTGTAAAAGGTTAGAAAATTACGAGGAATTAAGGGCGCGTTCATTTTTTCAATGTCCTCACTCCGTGTAAAGCTTGGCTTAAGGGGAATAAAATTCCAGACGGCGGAACCATTCCGTACCATGCAAGAGGATAAATTTGATGATTAGACTTGGTAACACGGCACGTGTAGTCTGGGATGGATTTGTAAGAGACAGTGAGACGTCTGGACACCCGTTCCTGCCCGGGATAAAAGATGAGAGAACAAGGTTATGCAATCTGTGAACTCAGACAGCACCGCGTAATTACTACGGTCCTGCCCGAGTACGATTCCAGTATCGACCGAAATCAGTGGCTGCTGCCAAGTCTTCAGCCCGCGTCTTTCCTTCAGCTCTCTCCCTGGCGAGAGACTTGTGGGCGAGAGAGAGAGAGAAGTGAGCGGGAAAGTCTGATGAGTGAATGTACCGTGTATAGAAGACGCGATAGCATGCAGTTCTCGGAAGGAATATCGCCACAAGGGCAGAGAAAAAGAAATCCAGAGGAGCATTGTGGCGGAAGGAGACAAAGTTGTAAGGGGATCCGGATTTGTACAAGGTGCGTACGCCTAGTCGGCAGCACGACTACCGTAGCAGGGGTAGTAAGAAGAAGAAGGAGGTTGTTGTCCCACAACTTCTTACACATGAACGATGAGGCCGGGATGCCGAGGAGAAAGCGCACTATATGCAGAGACAGTGCAGGTTTTATGGTGGGAGAAGACGCGGGATCTGAGGGAAACTTGCGTACAAGCTGTGAGGGGGGAATGCCAGACGAGCCGGGCATTCACCCCGTCCCAGCGTCAAAATATATGCTGCACGAGTTTTCTCTCGTGAAAAGTTTGTCTGTCCTTCCTCTTCCTCCCCTCTTCGTGTAACTGAGCATTGAAACTTTAGCAGATGGATGGCAAACTGGCTACAAACGGCGCTTCTCTTAGACTCGTCTTCGGCCTCGCTCCTCGGTGGAGGGCTACCCGGAATTCTCCCCCTGTCTGGAATCTGGAGCCGCCACCAACCTCCAAGCTCAAACAGGCACACAGAGTAATACAGACACTCGATTCTTGTTTTCATCCAACTCTCTCACGTTTACACAGCTCAGCCCTTTTCACTCGGGTGTTGGGCGGGAAGGCTGGGTAACGCGGGCAAAAATAACGCCGCATTCTAAACATCCTCGGTCGGTCGTAGACAGAACAAACTTCCATCCACGATAAAACAAGAGCCGGAAATAGTATTTTGGATGAGGGTGGCTGGTCTTCCCTGTCTCCGATCGGGTTTCTCTCTATTACGTCTCATACATCTCTCCATCGTCCTACGTATTACCGCTACATAATGTTGGATTCACTCTGGGTCGACTTGTCATGCCCCGTGTTTCTAGTCCATGCCCAGCAGCAGTGGATTGGAACAAGAAAGATCCGGCAGGGGGAAAAAACTTGTACGCCACTTTTAAGCATCGACAAACACGTACAGTATCAGCTTCAACATATCCTCCACGTCCGGACCCTCCTCTCATTCCCACCGACCACGTGTCCTTACGTATGCACATCCACAGCTGTACGTGATCATAGCCTACATTCCTGCATTCTTCTCTTTCCATCCAGTCCTCTCATCTCCAATCCTGACCGTATGTTTTTCCACAAAAAAGAGACTCTTCAGCGCTTTTAGGGACGCTCTTCAGACTGAATACTTAATGAGCCGGAGGCACATTCGCCGCCAGGGAGCGACACTGGCCAGCGTTCAGAGAAAGTTTCTGCCAAAGAGAGTACAGCAGCTTCCTTTGATGGATTCACTCTCATCGGAACCTCAAGCAAGGGTGGATGTCGGCAATTTCTTTTGATATTTCGTATTCGTCTTCTGGAGGTGCGAATCCTCATAGACTGTAGCCTGAACATTGGCCCCCGATAGATTTCTCTTCTGCTCCACCACCCTTTGAGGAATACTTTCAGAAAAATTACTTAATCCTGGATTTTAAACTAATTATGCTAAAATTACATCTCAAAGGAGAAATAAACTGAAAAAATGACAGCTTTAATTACTCCGGGGGAAAATTCCACCAGCACACTGATCAGGCCCTCTTCCGCACGCACTGCACCCCTCCGACAAACTAATCGCCCCAGCATTAAAAGTGTGGATGAGTTCAGCCTGTCACTATTCTCATCAATTAATTAAATCGGAAATTGCATTTCATACGGAGAACGAAACGGATATCAGGCGCTTCCTCCAACAATTTTCCCATCTAAATCCTCCGCAGCCCCATGCACATATGAAGAAACGCTTCAATCCCGGCATTTTTCTCACAAACATCGCCTGCTACCTCATGACAACACTGTACCTCCAGTAACTGGAATTGCTCCCATATGAATCGTTCAACTTTTACTACTTTCTCTTCCAACGAGTTGTTGCTACTATTGCTACATAAACCTTTACGTTGCTTCCTCCTTTCCCGCTCCCCTTATATTTTTACTTATTTTCTGCGGCACTTTCACATAAGATTGCTCGTTATATAAGCGTGGCTGAAATTACGAGGCTGTTTGGCACTTGAGGCGAAAGACACTCACATTCAAGCTGAATTATGTCCAGGCCGAAAAAAACCGCTGGTTAAAAGCGTGCACAATGAAGTTCAAATACCATGTTGGCTTCGCCTCTTTTCTCGCAATCTTAAGCAAATTACATTAGGCTGTACCTTTTTTTCTGTCTTCTGATCCTTCTAATTTTGACTGCACCCTAAGACAATCAATGCCATGTCAAAAGTTTAAAAGTCTGCAGGTGTCGAACATGTGAATGCTTAAAAGTGGGGAAAGTAACTGGGGGGGGGAGAAATATGATAATGGGAAGGTGAAAAAATTCCTTTGTTTTTCTCATCGAGTCATTGAAAAATTGACTGTTTATGGAAGGTGTGAATAAAAGCGTGCAGATTTTCCAGTCATGGGTTTAGAGATAGAACGGAAAGCAGAGGCAAGTCAAAGCTCGATACATGATGGAGAAGGTAGATTGAAGGGAAAAAAGTTTTGGTTGCACTTCGGAATGGCTGAGATAGCTGGGAGGGAGGAGGGGAAGGAAGATGTGGTTGGAGAAGCTGAGGAAAATTCCCCAACCCTTCATGGGTACTATGGTCATATGATGGAGGAAATTGTAGGGTGAGTGAAGAGAGTATATGAAAAATCATGGAATAAAAGAAGAGGAGGTGAAAGGAGCAAGTCAAATAATATCTTATTGAGAAGAAAAAATTGAAAGCTGTCGACACTTTTCATCGAGCAAAAACCAGACAACTTTTTTGTATTCTCAACTCGAATCATGCCTTTCTTCACTTTCCCTCACGCTCTCTCCAGTGAATGCTTTCTCTTTTACTGTCAGTTCCCTTTTAATCTCCGTTCACAGTCGTCAGCTATCTACCTCAAGTAGATCCAACGGCATCTTCTCTCCCAGCAGACATTTAGACCCAATACTTAAAGCTCTTACAATAGGAATTCACATTCCTTCATATGTTTACCAACCTTGCGGCGTGCCCTCTTCTTTCTCCTCTACTTTCACGCTCCTTCTTTGCAAACGAGGGCGGGAATATATTTCACCTCTGATTTCGTAATTTCCTACTTCAAGAGCCGGAACCAGATGTGCGGAAGAAAGCCCTTCATTGGTAAATCGACACATAAAAATGACTCAAAAACAAATTCAATTCCTCAAGTACTCCTTTAGATTTAACCCAATTCTGCCTGCAAAGCTGCAGAGCCTTCTCAGTGAAAATGAAAAGATTGATCCTCCTCCGGGGAAAGTTATCTTTGTATCGGCGAAACTCACAATAACTGACAATAAGATAACACAGATAACAAATCCTTCATCTCTGGAGAACACAATGAGGCCTCCGCCATAGCCTGAGCAGACACCAGATAACCACGCCGAAACGTCGGAAAAACAGACATGATCGTTCAGGAGCAAAAAACCCCGCTGAAATTATATCGTTCTGAAGCCCCGTAGTATCTCCTGAAATACTGTTGATCCTGCTCACGATACGGGGTTGTACATCAAGTTTGTGGTGTGGCTCATGTGCGACGTAAAGGCTGGAAATGACGATTTAACCCTTGGGAAAAGGAGCTCCTTCTTGCAGCGTGAGGCACTCCAACCAAAACAAAGACAAGTGCAGTAAACCGAGATTCCGAGTCTAAAAACAGCATGGTATCCACAACTATTTTCTTGTGGCAGAAATTTACGATCGGAAGAATGAAAAGTTTCCGCATGTGGAAACCACAGGACAAGAGTGCCAAAGAGGAATGCCCATTAACTCCTCACCTGATTCAGCCAGTGCGAGTTGATTTCATTAGCCCGTCTTTCTCATGCCACGCTTGGTAATCTGGACTAAAATCTCATTTTCTCAGGGTAAATCTTCTCCCAACTCAATTCTACCACATGAACGGTAGGAGAAAACTAAAGAATTATTGGAATCCCATTTCAGTCCTCCCATACTTAAATTAAACTGTGAGCCGAACAAATGCAGCACAATGAGACCCATCCTCCTTCCAAGGCTGACAATAGACAAGTCGTCTTGACAGAGAGAATCCATCTGAAAGTAGCAACTGGATTCCAGCAGCTTTAAACAGAATCCATTAAAGGCCATCCCTATTCCGATTTGAGGCGGTGTCTCGTCTTTGAAATTTGTCCCATACTCTACTGTTCTTGACGTGGTGAATCGTACAGTAGGTAAGCATCGAGAGAATAGGATTAACACTGCATTTACTTTGATTATTTGGAAACACAATTTCCCGCCCGATTCAGGCACTAGATCAACGAGAACATAAACAACGCCGCTTCAACACCCATGCTGTCTATTCCGGTAAAATCTGAGCGAAACAGAAAGTCAACTTCATTTCGCATGTTCACCCCCGCAAAAGCACCTGACAGGACTTGAGGCAAGGCTACGTGTGATCAGGAGGAAAAATTTTCCTTGCTGACATCCAATGCAGTTGTTGATCGCAGGACTCGCACGTGAGAATAGGCCTGTACATACTCCGTCCGAAACATGATGTTTGCGAAGTTTTTCAGCATTTCGGCAGAAATTTTGTGATATTTTTCGTCTATACTTCATCGTTCCTCCATTTAAGCCCATGGCAATTTGTTTTTTCGCGGTTACCAAACAATCACAAACAATCTCCAAATTGCTGAACTTCTGCGCGAAAGATTTCGCATGTTCACCCCCGCAAAAGCACCTGACAGGACTTGAGGCAAGGCTACGTGTGTCAGGAGGAAAAATTTTCCTTGCTGACATTCAATGCAGTTGTTGATCGCAGGACTCGCACGTGAGAATGAAGACCTCGTTTGCTTTCTGTCACAAATAAGGTTCGCTTTAGCTCAAGTTGAGTTACAAAGCTTAATATGCGTTGAGAGAATGAATTTTAAAGGATACCCGAACAAAGTCGTAGTGATACCACTGCATGTACGACAGCCCGATGGTGATCTCTGATAAAACAAATTTTTTACACGATATTCAGCACTGGATTTTGGGACAAATTGAAAACCGAGAGAGCATTTTCAGCTAATTCTATAGAAACAGGAAACTTTTTGTCTCGATGGCATCCGATTACAGAGCAGCGCCTAATACCTTCTCCGAGCGAACGGGTTGGCCGGGCTATAAATTTTTATGAAAGTTCTCCATGCAGATTTTTTAGTCTCTAATAAAGAAATTCTGGAGTCCATCCACAAGCTGTGACTCCACACTAAGGCTTGCTCTACAACTCGTGCAGGAGGGAAGGACGCTCTTTATTCAAGCCTTCCATGAAGGGAACAAGTTCGGCTTCTGAGTTGAAATTTATAACCTTGGTACAACCTGCAGTATGTAGATTTACTCGGCTTTTAATTTGACCAGATGGCATGAAAGCAAGAAGGAAGCTGAAATGCCAAGAGTGAAGGCGTGCGGAGGAAGGCGGAGAAAATTCCAGGATTTACTCACTTTCGTAATGGTGGACGACGTGATGTATAAAAATACAATTTTTTTATATCAACAGCTTCAATTCTGCGCCAAAGCAATGGATGGATTATCCAGCAAAGGGGAGCTGCTGTCCGCCTTAACCCGTAACCAAATTGGGATTCATGAGAGCATGCTGCCTTCTCAGCAAAATTTGCTCGACTACATTTAAAAACTTGTCGAGACTTTTCCTCTTCGGCTTTTAGCTGGAACGGAACCGTTCTTACCTTGGCCCGACAGCTAAAGGCTGGAATAAAATCGCACTCTTTCAGACGATGAAAAAAGAGAAAACTCTCCGCTACATCTGCTTCATTTAAACATCCGTGCCAGATCAAGTGTAGAAGAAGCATGAACTAACAGTATGGGAAGAGAAAACACGGAGCGGGTAGATCCGAGCAATCTACAACGGTGTCTGGGATAGTATGCCTAAAACTTAAAAGATCAAACTGAAATGAAGAAATCGAAACTGTCCTTTCTCCTAACATAACATTTGCGATTCCTTCATGACCAGAATTCTAAGTAATACCAGGGCGGGAACTCTTGCCTTATTTCCGCTAGAGATCATTCTGCAGTAATAAACCCTGAGATCCTTATATTCATCCTTGTGATTTTTGCATACCGGATGCTCCGATGAAAATATCTGAACATTATGCTCCCAACTTCGATCTTACATCAAAAACTCCCAAACGTATACGAAGTTACTATGGCACCTGGAGCTTAAGTCTTGACAAAATCTCCGAGATTGCTCCCTTAATTGTTCTGCATCTCAAAAGTACCACTGTACATGCTGTTCACAAGCTGTATATTTCCTTCACAATTGATGCAAATGTTTTAATGAGCCAACATTTCCAGTTATTTGGTACATTGTAGTACTAATTTTCAATGAGAGAGAGAAGATTAGAAACTGGAATGAGTAGCTCCTCTGTAGCCATTGTTACTGTAATGCTAAATTACCTGTAGACATGAAGGAGTTTCTCCACTTTGTCAATTTCTGTAGCAGAATGAGATTCTTTTAGAAAAGTACAGTCCTTTTGTTCGTAATTGATAGGTTAAATGCAATTGCATTGATTCTAATAACAGCTAACATTGGCAGCAGAACATGCCTTGATTAACTTTTGATAGCGGAAAGAAGACGTTGTCAAGTACTTTAGTTGAAAAAGATATACGATTCCGCTCCGTTAGTGACAATCAAGGACTCCGTAACGCATTTGTGAATGGGTGGTTAGATATGATTTCATTAGGGTACGCGCTCTAAGAGGCTGATAAAAAGATGGTGACTGAAAAATCCACCACAACTTTTGTCCCATGATTCTGAATAGGAGAAACCAAGCGTGGAATTACCGCATAAAAAACTATCAGCTATGCTCCGATCAGCTCCTAGTTCGCGGAAAGAGCAATCGTACAAAGTTGTAAAAAGGAGTGAAAGCTCTAGCATAGGATTTATCAGGCACAAATTTAAGTACGAGTGAAAGCGCGTAGCGAGACCCAAAGATGAGAAGGGGCAACCGTGAACCAGGCCTGATACTACAAGTTGCTTTTATATGGAAACCCTTTTCAGGAATGAGAGCGAGGAAAATATAATGGTTTTTACACAAAGAAAGCAGGAGAAAGTGCAAGGAAGCGTGGAAAATGGAGTAGGTACCCACGTAGGTCATGCACATACGCGTACACATGCGTTTCCAAAAGCTACTGCCGGTTAAGTCAAGTGGATCGAGATCCTTACTGCAGCTGTCTGCCGCTGACTTTTCAGCCAGCGTACTTTTCCCAGGCAGATTCAAGGAATCCAGCATTCGTATGGATGCATATAGCAACGGCAATGAACTCACTTGATACTCAAGCGAGGGCAAAATGTTAAACGAAGCGTCAATGATGTCTCTCTTCATAATGGCTTTGTCATAAACGTGAGACAGACTTACACTCACTTATCCGCTGGTGGGTCGCTGCATTGTGCTCTGATAGTTGCCATTTTCTGATCCATGAACAATGAGTACACGAGAATATTTTCACCATTTAAAGCTCAGCGTGAGCTAGCAACAACAGGCTTTTCTGCCGCTTCGTGCATGTTCCACGTGCTTAGCCAGAGCTCCGCGTGGAATGAAGAGATAATGAAGGTGATTTCCCTCCAGCAAGAATAAGACTCCGAACAGGGTGGAGGATGTTGCGTGGAGAAGGTACTGGTCCTCTTCATGATCAAAACTTAGCCCAGTTTCAGCATTTTCACACATGATTTGCGTGTTCCTCGGCTATCAACCCGCACTGTATCATAGTCAAAGTTGTGAGTTGGAGACGCAGGCGATCTGGGTGAAAGACCATGGAAGGAAAGCAACAAAGCCGAGTTAAATGCCTTGAATTATACCGGCTATATTTTCCCCCTTGGCTCAAGGCTCCCTTCTGCCATCCATTAACCGGAAGAAAGTTTACGCTAACGAAATGTGTGGGAACCAGAAGCGCCACTGAAAAGAAGCATCTGATGGCTTTTATCTCCGCCCATGTGAGTTTTAGGACTGCTTGACGTTGACATGAATGACTGACCCATGATTAATTTATTGCCTGTCAGCTCAGTCAGAATCTTTTCCTGCACACTGCAACCAGTGCAGGGTCTACTCATAAAATTTTCCATCGGATTAACGCCACCATGATAACATGTTAAGCATGATCGCAGCTGATTTATGCAACTCCTCTCAAAAAACTTACCAGCCCTCTTCGCATCAAGTCAAATATCAACGGAAATAATCGTAAAATAAGAAACTTTTATTGCCGCTCTAAAACTTTCCACCAGATTCATGCACCCACTTCAGAAATAAAAGGAGAAAGCACCGCCGTGCGTGCCTAACGCTCACGACCCTACCAACCAAGAATAAATTCATGTTTGTTGCTCAGTCGCTTCACAACTACTAGGTTTATTTTTCGGAATCAAGCAGTTAAAGAATGCGCATTTCAACCATGAATTACTGTCATGCAGACCATGGAAAACGTCTTCAACCTGAGGGAAGACCAACTCCAATGTCTCGTGGTAAGCCCATTAGACAAGAGCAGGTCCAAAATCACGTCCACATTCAGCAATTAAATGCATAGCCAACAGGGCTTCTATCCTAGCACTCAATTAGGGGCTAAGCAAGGAACTGACCACAAGTACAGGGTTATGTGAAATTGGTGCAGTAGAAAGTTCCCCTGTTCGCTTACTCCTTTGTACTTGGCAGTCTTTGGAGGAAAGGAGAAAGGGAGAAATCCATGAGTCTGGTCTGGAAGCTTCAAAAATAACCTTCTAGGAAATGTACTCTTTTTCCATCTCCCATGAGGTAAAAACCAGTG
>VRMD01001069.1:0-19266 GCA_009872375.1 Sminthurides bifidus
GCCTACCACGATAAGAAAAACTTACTTTAAACTCTTGCCACAGCGAAACAAAGCATACGTTTCTACCCCGTGCTATTTTTAGCTTGCTTTCTCCCAAGTTAATTGCCATAAGGGTTGACTACAGCGCGGTTGCTGAAGTCAGCTTCTCTGACGGCTTTGTCCAATGTTTCAATCTTTTGCCAAAAAGGTTTCTTTCTCTCTCTCTCTCTAGAATCTATTCCATCGTATCTCTACGAAACAATTTGAAAGTCGGTTTTTTAACTAAAGTATTTAACAGACTAATGGATCCTATTCCGGATATATTGCTACTATTTGCCTCCAGAGGCCTGATTTCTCACAATGCTTTCACGATTTGGTCTTTAGAGGTATTTACACGACTGTTTTTAATTCCCCGCTTTCTCTCCCACATTCACACCGAAGTAATGGAAGAGTCGGAGAGCTGACGAGCGGAAAGTTTGTTCAGTGAGATACGGTAAAGTTGGATGCAATCAAAATGTAATTAAGGGTGCAGAAAAGGCTCACCTGCGTATCGGGGATTTGACGAGTGGTGAATCTCTTAATGAAGGAGTCTTCACGTTTAAGCGTACCTTTTTTCTGAACAGCGGAAGAAACAGCTCCAGATATTTGAACTGTAGTCCTAAGTTTCATCCATCGTTGGTTACTTTTAGTCCTATCACAGTAAACACCATCAGTTCTTTAACATTAACGAAGCAACACCGAAAAGCAACAAACTAGTCATTACAATACTACATTACGTTAAAAAGTGTACGGAAATTGGTATCTCTCTAATAATGTACATGTCAAAAATGCATTTTGCCCACATCCTCCTCCGGTCTACTTCATCATTCATAGATATTTCACCGGGGCTTTACTGCAATCACATTTCCGATACCAAGTCTTGTGCATGATTTGCATTTGCATTAATCATGTTCAGCCATTTATACTTTGTGGAGGGAGGGAGGGGGCTGTGTAATAGCCGAGAGAGGATTTCCGCTGGGGGTCGTCAGCCCTTTGATTCCAGTCTCATTGGAAGGGAAAGTGTGCGAAGGAAGAACGTGTTGCTAGTTATCTTTTCTCTCACGTTTCCGTATGGGAAACTCAATAGCGAAGGCGAGAGATCCTGCACCAATTTTGGCTCTCGGCCGGGCGAGCTTAAGAAAGCATTAACCCCGACTGTCCTTTCGGTGGAAATATTAAGCACATTATCGTTTCCGTAAATCCTACAGTATTTCTGCTTCCATAAACTTCTCGGCTGGTTTCGATCTAGTTGATTACTGATTAGAGACGTGTTCTCTCTTTTCGGATATAATTTTCCCATCCCGTTTGTCTCTCCTTCCTCTTTGCGGAAGCTGCATTTGCCACAGCTCGCACAAATCCGAAAGCCGACTTTTAGGAGGAGCAGTGGTAATCTATCTGAGCAAACATTTCTATTCACGTTATCATACCAAGACTCTAATTCCTCCCGGCCACCGCTCTATTTATTGCTTTATGTGACTCGGCATTTACTCACTGTGAACGTGAACAGCGGCAGGAGCAGCCGTAGCTTATTCCATGTGGTATTTGCCCTAAAAATTTCCCAACGTCAGACCCACGGCCGCCTTTAAGTGCTCACAGTATCAGCTCAGTGCATAAAACTCATCTCCTCTCCTGCCATTCCTCACTGTTTATTCCTTATTCCTTAGATTTCTTCAAGGCCCTCTGTGCTTTGTACTTTTCTTATTCTGGCCTGTCTGAACACATGGCTTTCACTATAATCTCAACTCCGTTTGCATTCAAAGAGACGCCATTATTCCTACTTGTGAAATGTTTGGGACGAATCCCTCGTCGTCATCACCGCCACTGGGAAAAGTACAAGTATATATCATGCATTAGTTTCCAAAATAGAAACATACACTGCGGGTCCTGTGAGACTCGGCGTGTGTTTTACATGAAGCCTTGTAGACGAATGCACAGTTACGTCATAGGCTGCTATGTTCCTGAGCTAACATTTCGCACCACCACTTTAAGCGATAACGGCAAGCAAAGCCATGTGTATACGGAGAACATGGACATTTTACCGTAAAATATTGACACGAACTGCGTCGACATGGCTACCACCGATTAGTTTTCACAAAATTTCAAAATGGCAGCAAAAACATATCATCCTGCCCTTCCACACAAAGCAATGAGACCAGAAAGCGACTTTCACAACGGACAGAAATTGAAATGTTAGACTTTTTTTACTGTCGGTTTCATCGAAACTAACACATGGTGTCCCTACAACCTTCATTTTCCCTGATGTGGCTTGTGGTCGGGGTGGAATTTTTATTCGAAGGTTGGCATTAGGATTTTACTGGGCAGAAGATTACTTAGTTCACCAATACAGTAAGGCTTGCGGCTGCACATTTATTGTGTGCCTCATGGCAACTAGCTTTACAACGGTGCTGTGCGATATTTACAAACAGTGTTAAGCTAAGATTAGCGTGAAGTACATAGCGACACACTTTTGTAGATTTAAGTGTTTGGAATTCGTGTTGATGAATTTGCATTTTCCACGAGTGGAAAACTACCACTGATCGGCAAAAACTCCAGCGAAAGCTTGCGTATTTACAGGCAAAACCATACAGTTACAATTACAACATCCTTTTGAATTACTTGACACCGCAAGGCATAAGTTTGTACAGCTGGAAAAATTTTCATCCCCCGCCCCAACAGGGCTCACCTGTTTGCAGGACTTTCGGATCTGGAGGATCCTCCTGCGTGTGTCTTGACAGTGGACTCACTCAGGCGACTTGGTGCTAGTTCTGAATGACTTGAGACACTTGTGTTACGGGAAGACTCCTCTACTTTCACCGCTACAGGCTCCGGTGCTGGTGCTGCTTCGCGCACTTTTTGGCCACCGCTCTTCTCCGCGTTTTCCGCATCTTTGCTCCCACCTCCCCCGCGATCCCCGCGATCCTCTAAGGCAATTTCGTCAGTTGGCGAGTCTGGATTTTCTCCCGGTGACCCCTTGCCCTCGATCTCCTCCACCTGCGGGAAAAAAGTCCATGTTCAGTCAAGCACAACACAACACGTTCAATATTCATTTTATATGAACCATTGTACAAGAGTACTGGAAATTTTGCGCGAGACACACTTGATCTAAAATTGTACTGATGTGCAAGTTGCAAATTCATAGAAATTTCCCCGATTACTTTTCATAGCAGCATTGTCTGAATCTGAAGGAGAATGACGTTAATGGAATTTAATTCTTGGCTGATGTGCCTTGAAGAGCGGATTCACAATAGCAAGCAATTGTGATATGACAAACTTAATTTTATTAGCAGAAGGAATTGCTTTCGGTTTCTAGAAGTAGCTCGAGAGAGAGAGAAAGCACGGTTCTAAGAAAGACTCCGCTGCTCAGATTTTTCTCTTGTCCGTAGTTCTTTGAGTGCGGAATCTTTTAAGCCAGCAACTGGCTGTATCTTGACGGCTCCTTTCAACTCTCTTTTGTTCTGAAGAACCTCCGGATTTGCACGACATATGTTTTATCTCACATCTAATTGCCCTGAGGATTTTTCTAATTGTGTTTTCCTCCATGAAGAAACAACTTGTGGCAACCACATGCGTGTTCCATGAGAACTTAAGGAGCTAAATGCATCGTATAAAAGTTGCTTAAAATTTGACAAAATTTCTCTCATGGTTAAAATGCGAAATAAAACTTCTCGCTTCAGTTCCCACTTTGACTCTCACAGGCAGAGTGAGGGGATGTGGCATTCCTTTTGACTACATGTTCAAATAACTTATTAAAATTCCACTCAACTGACTGAGACTACGTATGTGCTTATGCTTCAAGAGCAAGTGTCCCGGCGAAACGTTGATTTTACTAATCCAAACTTTCCTTTTCTTCCACGTTACTCACGCATTCCGTCTTTCGCTTGAAAGTACTCTGGGATGAAAACTAGCATAAATGCTTCAGTATGGGCAATTTTACTTTCAAAACTGGACAAATATATCAATAGCAGCATATACAGTCTTGCTCACACAGGTTTTTCCACTTTGAGAGAACTTTGCGTTTGAAGCAAAACTCCTTCACATTCAAAGGAAAGTATCAAGTTTCCTCCGTGGAAACTCTTCAGGGCGGAAAGCTGGGATACTCAACTACCTACCGCACAGGCTGAGATGATCTGCCAGCTCTGGCATCCTCACTCGGTCGGTGATAAAAGGTTTTTTGCTCATCTAACTTAGAATCTGTGAGGATCCGGACGGAATTTTGATAGGTCTGCAATAATGCTTTCAACTACCCAGCTAGCTGGATAATGGCCGAGGAGAGATCTGAGTTGGAGGATTGGCAAATCCGAAAAATAATTGGTATCGACGGTAGTAAAATTGCATAAAATTTCACCAAAGAGAAGAGAATGTATGCATCGCAATGTGATAACGTGGAGATTTGGTCCAATCGATATCTCCCTTTGGCAGAGATGATAAATGCAAATCACAAAGTTTTTGCACCCTACTACTTCAATGTGAATGTGTTGATCTTGGTTTTTGCTCGGGGAACAGGAAGCTTTGCAGTACTCCGCAATTGGATTTAACTCGCGTCTTTATATCGCTGACTGTGCCCACATTTTTTTCATTCCTGCGATTTCTGTAGTTCTGCACTCATAAAATTCGTAATGGGGGAAAAACATTAGGACCGGATCAATACTCTCCGTCTTCCGCGCATCAATCCACATCCAAGTTTCTTTTGATACATAGTAACTTCTCCAATCATTCCCGTTCATCCCTCCCAGTATAGTTCCAAGGCGGAAAGTGTATATCAACCCAGCTCAATTAGCTACTGAAATTCCTATTATTCTGCCGCATCACCACCAGCATCTTCTCTCATTTACTGACCCCGCAGCCACGATCTGGCATTCTGGGATACTCCTCTTCTTACCTATACTTCTCTCGCTCTCTTTCCTGCCTAATCCATTTCTATTCCCGCTGCCACTCTCCCATCACTGCGTCAGTTCCATCCAACATAAGACCGTCATCATCTTCCTCTTCTAATTTCACTTCTTGAGCCGTCTCAGTGGTAAAACTTACGATAGTCATTCGAAACTTAAGCACACAAAAGAGCAACCCACAAGTATTCTCTTCCTTGCCACAATGTTAGCTCAAGCTCGTAAACTTGCCGAATAGCGTTTCTCGGTGAACCGGATTCAGTTCACGTGGGGAGATTTTTCACTCTAACGCCTTGTTGAAACTAATGGGATACTCTGGAAGGTGCGTTGTTTTATGACATTATCTATTTCTACTTCTTGCTCCAGCCGTCTCCGCTTCCGCAGCTCCGTCGAAACTTTCTACTTGAAATACGACCACTGCCTTTCATGCATACAAGCTTTCCGCTGCTCTTAAAGCAACTTTCGAATCAGAGTAATTTTAAATTAGACTTTTCAGCAACGTGCTTTTCACATATTTAAAGCTTTGAAAAAGTCCGCGGATCCGACTCATTCAATCTGTTCAACATTCCATCGCAACTTGTACCTGAAGGAATACTTTACTACGTAATCATATGCTCTTGCACGAGGCTAAAGACGGTAGGTAGAATAATGATCTTGCTGGGGAGACGCGAGGAAGCGATTTGCGGAAAGTGAAAGGAATTATGCGAAAATTCCTGCTGATTCAAAAGCCCCGCATGTGTCTCATAAGTAATTGAGAAAACGGAGATGGTATTCAACATGGTTTTACGAGCCTAAGTACTTTCACCCAAGGTGTTGCTCTCAGAATGGTCCCTGGCATTCACGTAGGCAGTAAGCGTTGGCCGCATTACGTGACTAATTTCGGACGAAATCGCGGAAAAGGAGTAATATCCCTCCTACAGGCTACATGGAAAAGCTGCTTAGGTGCCTTGGGCAATTTGTGCTACCTCAAGTCAAAAATTGGTTTGTGCCTGACAAGCCCTCAGTTCCTTTTCCGAGGTTGAAACTTACTTCTATGAGCCTGCTTGCTATAGCTGAGTATGCAACTTTGGAAGGAGAAAAAATTGCCAGTGTACTTACAAAGACAGAATCCACACTAAAAGAGTCGATTTCATCAGCCACAGTCCATATTTTGCTCATCGGTGCCCGTTTCCTCACGAATTCGATTCCAGTGGTAATTCAAAAGAATCCCGGAGGATTCTCACCCCTACCACACGTGGAAAATGTCAAGAACGCAATTATCACGATCACATGCAGTTGACTGACTCGCCAAGCATAATCAATCCAGGCGTTGGTAGGGACTTATCACAAGATGGATGTGTGAGAGAATTTCATGTCAGCCTTTCCACAATCACCATGCAGTGCGAACGGGCTCATATGAGAAAAGTCTAGAACTTTTCATTTCCACCAAAAACGGCTCCCACAATCCCTCACGCCCACAACCATGTAACAAACAGAAGGAATTTTTTGCACATGAGCCACTGCCTAGCTCTTCCTCGTGTTCAAACTTTTCTTCCAAGCATCCTGGATTCCTTAAATGGCTTCGACACACATTCGTTCCTCGGATACGTATGGCCAGGAGCGACTGATTGTTAGACTGATTCCTCTCGTGCATGAAATAAGCATCACACCATCCACAAAGCCTGAAGGCAGTGATAGCTGCCCCTGGTGGAAAAGAATTCCAACCCTCGCACACCTCTCACCCTACTGCCCTCCGTTCCTAAGGCAACAGAAGCTATCACTGACACAATCAAGTGCTATTGTAACAGCTTTGTACTCAGATCGTTCATTTATTTCGCACCTCGAATTCTAAATTAGGAATTTGGCAGTTCTCCCCCTCTTTGTTTTTTCACCTTCAGTTTTATCAACGTTTCCGAGCTGATCCAAACACTTTGTTTTCACCAATCAATAGTGTCAGAAACTTTCTCCACTCTCTCTTTCGTCCGGGCTTTGAATTCTCTCCTTGGTTTTTAACTAACCCCAAATCAACTCAATAGGCTCGATTGCCCCTCCGGCACTTCTTCTTGTCTTAAGCACAAAGTCGTGTTTTCTTGTAAATTAGTTGTTCTTTTTTTCAGTTTGACTTTCACCCTTTTAACTTTTTACCCGTCCTTTATCTTGGGATTGGGTGATGAAACAGGGTTTAATTTCCTACAACGTGGTCAGTGGGTAGATATTGCACACATTTCATACGCTAACAAATAACTGGGTTTCAGGAGCGTTTCTACTAAAATGTCTTTGCTTGTTTACATTCTGAACACACATTTGAGGTGAAAAGGTGCGTTGGAGTAGCGTGGACTTTTTGAGGGTGGAAATATTATGGGTGATAAGGAAGGAAAAGCTTCTTTGCTACAATTGAGGGAGACGAGAGCGGCACGAGAGCGGAGTTTCTGTGGGTTGAAAAATTATTTGTAAAGCGATATCTCTTCACGATTGCTACGAGTTGTTTGCAGTGTGTAGTTTAATTTGTTGGTTGCTTTGTATTCACTGGGGATTTGCGTTTTGTTCGCTTGAGTTTTGCCTTAGTGGAGACACATTTTCTCGCTGTTGAACCACACACGACTGCTTTCACTTGAAATATGTTCTGAAAGTAGGAGCACCTGAAGGGGATTCAGGCGCCTTTTCGCTCGCAACATCCAAACTGATGCTGAGTCTTCGCACCACTGCAAAGTGTTTGGCGGAGGCAGAAGCGAAAATCCGGAGACAAGGAGCGAAACCCAGTGCCCCCTCCCCCTGACGAAACTCGTGCGTTGGATTTCTTCCTGCCTTCTTCCTTTTGCATGTGGTCTTTCTCTCTCTCTCTCTCTGTCCCTGTCTCTCTCTCCCCCTCCCCTGCATTCCTCCAAGGTTTTCTTCACCAGCAGCAGCAGCAGTAGCAGACTTCTTGTGTTTCCATGATATGATTCTTCCAGCCAACTGACTTGGATCCACTTGGAGTGGAGCAGCAGGTCTTGTTCGCAAATCTATTTCGCCTACCCGTCAGCTTTGCTTCTGACTCTTGTTTAATGAAAGCCTTGAGTTTGTATCTACTACCACTCAAATCCACACAGATCACCATTTATTTTGCACAGGCTTCCTTCCATGTCACCCTGGGAAAGTGAAGCGGAGAGGAAGGCATTTTGTCATGAGGGGTCGTTGTTAACTCTTCCTTTGCAGGGCTGGCACTATGACATTCTGCTCGTCAAGAGAGCCTTTAATAGTGGCACGTATAGAGGAGAAGAGGACAGCATATCATCCGCATCTTCCTCAATTACTTCAACTTGAGCACATTTTCATGGTAAGGAAAAGTTGCTTTCTCTCTACTAAAAGCAGGGTGCGAATCCCGTCAATAACCCAGACTCCTCTTGAGTCAAGTGAATTGGCACGCAAGCGTCAGTGACAAGCCGCAAAACCAGCTTTCATGACTAACACGAGTTTGAGCACAGCTCTCCGGTCTGCCTACCCATTCCTGTTACTCGTTCCGCATGAAAACCAGTAACCGAACTATCAGATTCTCGTAATTCCACATCTGCACCTTTGTTCAATGTCCATTTGGATGAGGTTGCGAGTCTGAACCAACACTGACGTATTTTCAAATGAACCGCATTCCTGTATTACCCGCATGCCGCCGCCCGAGTAGTCCAATACAGTATCTCAGCTCCTTGTTCATCCCACGCTAGAAAACACTTGATCCTTTCTCCACTTTCTCTGTTGCTTTTCCCTTAGTTGTCCCACCTACTGCTTCGCATTCATCGGCAGTAACAGCCTTTTATATATTTATCAGTTTGTTCCATCAACCGGCTTAAGAGTGCAAGAACGCCGCCGAGGATCAATTAGTTCGCTTCCCTGACCCACTATTTCCTTCGGTGCAGCCACTGAATTTGAATCGCGGCAAAGTTGATCTCGGACAGCTCAAGCGTTAAATAACGAAAAGCTGGCACGGGAGCAGCTTCCTCCAAACCCTGTACATGGATGGTCCAGGCTAGCAACGCGGCCGGAATGTTATTTTTACCACATCCGCGTCCATACTTACACTCCTCTCTCTTTCACTCGTTAAGCATCTTTTTTGCATGACGTGTGTGTATGTGGAGAAGACGAACGCGGAGAGCATGTATCCCTACCCTGCGCCGGAAAAACAGCAAAGTGCTGTAAACAGAGAGTGACATGTGCGTGAGCCTTATGTAATCGCATTGGCCATTAATTTTCAAGTTTGTTTGTCACTTTATAGAAGCCAAGTGGCGAAACAAAAGGAGCCGATGCTCATTGAATCCTTTTAGAGTTGGCAACGGCCAACTTAAAAAGCTGGCTTGAAACCCACAGTGCCGATCCCGCTTATGTACACTGTACACCAACGCACACACAAGCACATTAAACCTACCGAGTTTTAAGGTCGGCTGAGCACAAGCCTGCATCCGTCCGGTTTCTGTAATGAGAGCACTACCAGCTTCTTTCCGATGAGCCAGCCAAGGATCCAATCCCAAACCGTTAGGTCACAGCCTGATGAAACCAACCGAAGAACCGACCAAGCCCAACTCTCAGCTCCCATCAGCTACTTGGCGGTTAGGATTCAATCTCGCATTCTAACCGAGAAAGCCAAACATTATTGCGGACTGCCGAACGCTGCCATACCGTGTTACTGTGCCATTTCCATGAGAAATACGATCCATGAAAACCATACCGACAAACGCTTTTGCTCAAAACGCATCTCCGTACCCGTTCCTTTCATTAACATGAATTCACACACACGTGCGTACAATAATTGCGTTCCTACTACACTCCTCAGCGTCCAGCTTAAGCTTCCTACGTTTCTTACACCGAAACTTGATATCATGTACATACTGTTAGGACTACTGAATCATTCGGACCGATGTGAGAATTCGTTTCTGGAGCAGCTGCAAAACAGAAGCTTCGTTTCCACCACCAATTGGCGAATAGCGCTACTATAGAAATTAACACCGAGGTAGATTTTACTCCTCTGCTCCTGGCCGATCGTTCATCGGTAGCACGAGCTCTCATTACCGTTCAAGTGGGTCAATACCACGGATATTTATCACTCATTTAGCACTTGTCTGTTCAGTTTAAGCAGGGGATGAGAGCAAATTAAACGTTTTCAAGCCTCACCCCATACCGTGATTACAAAGCTACGGCCGGCTGGCACGATTCTACTGCCGATGGGTTCATTACATCTCTTTTTCTCCCGCATAAATCTTTGTCAGCCAATTCATCGCTGAGGCAATTAATTCTTCATGTTTCACTCTCAGCTTTCAGTACTTGCTCGCAGTTCATTTCCTTCGTTTGATCCTATCAGTTCTACACACGTTGATCGCAATGAAATATTTAAAACGATCCTTTTCACACTTTCTTTTATCTGTAGTACATCCCATTTCCTCCTTCCATCTTCTAACCGTTTCCCAGCGTCCGAGGATGATAATCTCTGTGCCTCGTTCGTGTCTCGAATCATTAGTCCTTGGAAGCTTCTCATTCCCAGCCAATAACGTGGATTCTGCCTCCAAACGAACTGAGATTGCTATTGCTTTTTACAGCAGTGGAGCAAAGTTGTTCCTGAAGTCAATCCAACTTTCTATTTTCTACTCACTGGCTACTTTCTCAGTTTCCCTGAACCTCGCCTTGACTTCAGTTAATGGAGACAATGATCGTGTCTATCAGCCTTAAATTGATGGCCCGGGGCTTCTTCAATCAGTTTCTGGTAACGGTATGTTCCAATTCAAGTCTAAAGATCATTGAAGGGGCACTAGTGCACGGGTAGGCGATATGAGGTTGGGCCTGCACTGGATTTTGCAGTCAATCCTTTCATTTTAAACTATTCATGGCGGTATGAATTCCGCAGTGAGTATCAAAGCGAATTAGGCAAAACCTGGCGAGATAAGAACCTGACTAGTCCAGGAAATGTCTGAAAAAGAGTTTTTCTACTTTGACTTGAGAAAACTTGTTTGTGACTTTTTTGAAAGTTTTTCGTGACGTGAGATACGGAGACTTTTTTCTCGCAGTCATGCACGAAACGCCCCACCCTGGATTTAACCCCGGTGAAACTTTCCCTGTGTCAGTCGGTGAGAAAGCAGATCAAACCAGCTAAAACTGGAGCAGGTTGCATTGCACAACTTCCGTCGTAAGTCACCTTAGCATCGTCAGACTTTCTGAGCTAATGAGGGTTTTTTCCTGCCCTCCGGATGCCAGAAGAAACAGCACGTACAAATACAAGCCGAGGCCCTCCTTCCTCCTTTGCAAGGTCTTGAATCACCGCAGCGCGAGCATTAATTGAGGATGGCGTCTTGAGGACGCCAGGTGCTGTTCCTTATTTGTGCAGGTAATGTATCTTTGGTTGCTGAGACATGGAAAAAATGTCATATTTCCGCGTACATACGTGTTGCTGTGGGAAAATATTTTCGGAAGAGTACATACTTCCTTGTCCGGCATGTTCTCGTGAAAGACAATGAGTGAGGAAGGGAGGAAGCTCGGATGACGAAGAATGTTACAGGCGGATTTGATCCCGCCGGGAGATTTATGCAATTTATCCTTGTTTAGTAATTCTAAGGGTTTACTTTGTCAGCTGTGTGGATTTACTAAACAATAAGCACGCTCAAAATTGGCTGGAAGGATGTGCTGGCGTCAAAAGCAGTGCAGTTCAATCTTGCTTCTTCTTGTCATGGTGAAAAGAAGAACTAGTAGAAGTGAGTAGAAGACTACAAGCCTGTTTTACTTGTCACTTGCAGAGAAGGCGGAGAAGTAGAGAGAGAGAGAGAGAGAAAGAGCGAGCATTCAAGTATTTTGCTCGTGTCGGATTAAGATAGTGACAGTGGTAGATTCCATTTGTTGTGTAAGATGTAGCCATTTGTGCTCATCCTTTTTGCAACATTAGGCAAGAATGTTCTTCGAACGCCAATTAAGTGTTAAACGCTAGGATTTACGCCATTTTGCAGTTAACTGGAGGCCGGAATGAGCAATAATATTTTGGTTTAGTCGTTTAACATTATGATAAATTCTTTGAGTAGTAATACCCGGATGTGCCATAAGTTTTCCTTTGAAATTAGTTCCTCCGGCTGTAGCATTTCTCCATTCTGGGTATTAATTTCCCTCACGCTCTTCATTTTCCTTCCATCTCAAAAACTTGCTTGTCTGAGGGAGAGCCAAGCTGTGCCGGTTTTATTTGAGCAGTTGCTTTCATCATTTCCTCTACACCTCTGTGCAAACATTCCATGATCTTCTTTCAACTCTAACCCAGGCCCACAACCCTCTGAGCAATAATAACTTTGAGCCATGTCTCTGGATCTCTGTCTCTCAGCCTTGCTCTCCCTCCCTTTCTCCAGCTCTAACTCCTCACCCACATCATCAGCATCCTCATGACCGCCGTTGGAAACCAAAACGTTGAGTCCCTTGCGAAAATCATGTCACCAGCTCAGCAGGTTTGTCTCCTCCCAGTGATATTGGCAACATTTTAATGCAATTAGGTCGCTAGATGCGTACACCTTTTGACTTTGATCTCACCGGCGCCAGGCCTCAGGTACCTCCTCTTGTTACCCTCTCGGAACAATATAGTTTTGCATTCTATCGAGAGAGAGAGAGACAGAGAGAGAGAGATGTGGTAAGTTCTCTCATCCGCTCCGCATGGATTTCACGTAACTATGAGCTCGTGTATTCCCTCGAAAAATGAAACAAAACTTTCCAAACCACATCATCAACTTTTCATCATCGGCTACTACAACATAACGACTTATTCCGTGGTTGACGGAATATCCGCTCGTTGCAAAACAATTCCTGCCATTCGCCTCTCCTCTCCACCGACTCGGATCTTCAGCTTGGAGCCACACGCGACTGGAAGAATGGATCAAGACGAAGAGTCAACTTTCACTGTCGGCCGATATCATGGTGGACGGATACCCATGCGATTGCAAGAGACCCTGGAGGAGAAGTTATCCTCAACGTTAATTACCGCCAGGGGGAAGTTGTTCTAATACGTGCTGAGGCGAGTCGTACCGTTTACATAGACTTTGGTTTAGCTTTGCAGAAAGTACTGCTGGAAGCATAAGTACGTGAGTAGGAATTACATGCTTGTGCATGTTCAGTCGGAGGCCCTCAATTCTTGGAGTTGACAAAGTTGACGATCCGTCATTCCTCCTATTGTCATGAATTTCCGCATTATTGCTTACGTAAAGCTGTTTTACTGCCGTGGCGGAATTCAGCGGCTGTTGAGAAAATGCACGTTTTTGGTTTTTGCCCCAAAGTCGACTTTTCGGAGTTGCTGGAATCCGAAGCAGTTCTCGGCGCCTGATGTAAGTCATTTCCGTTCCTGTCCATCCAAAAAATGTTACTGTTACCGAGTAATCTACCCCCCGGAAGTGAGGGTGGGTCGAAGGCCGGAGTACGGGAGCATGTTGAGATTTAAAGCACATGATTTATTCAGGACAGTAATCCAACAGCAGCTCATTAATATTACTTAAGTTACGTTCATCAGGGCAGTTCAGGTGCCAGCCCCTTGTTGGAAATGTGACAAAAGCAGAAAAGGCATGGTCTCCATGCGCCAAGTTAGATGGGGTTGTCAGTCCCCACATGTATTGGGAGTCTTGATTGGAGCCACTGCATGGGCACTCCCGGTATAACAGGGTACTGTTTTCGAATGTGGCAAAGGGCGCGGGCACTGACGTAAGCATTATGCTCGAGAATGGCCTTGGGTTAAGTGGTAGTGAAACGAGAGGTGGGTGCGGAGGAAAATTGCGAATGTATGATGGAGCTCACCTAACCGGTCCTGGAGGTGGATGAAGCAATAATTCATTCAGAGGTCATAAGTAGTTCCGCCTCATTTGTACATTTACGATGAATTACTGAGATGATGGCATGATTTAAATAATAATTTGTAATTTATCTGCGAGATGCTATAGATTTCATTTCTAGTGCGAGTTCACAGGGATCCTTTCAATTATGTCATGTTCACGGTATGAGGTTACCGGAGCTGAAGGATGGATTTATTAAACCGGCTCGTGGAACTTTCAAGAGCTGTTTTGTTTCCTCGAGTGCAGGGCGCAAGTGAGTTTCCCTTCGCCAAGGATCTACTTTGGATTTGAGTTGATATCCTGTCCTTTGTCTGTCAAAGCCTCTCTGAATCAAGTTGCCATGTTGTAAGGCATGAATTCATAAATCCACGAGCTTCATTTGCCATTAAGGTGTTTAGATTTTCCGCTGGTGAGAGGGAAGCTTCCATTCCACCCGTCCTCTGCACGATCGTCAGCAGCGGGCCACGCTATTTCGCCTATGATTAGTTTGACACGTTAATCCCTTTGCATTGAGCCAGGCTCTGCTCTGAGTTCCTTATGCAAGCTGGTAAATACCATACCAGCTGGCAAGGACAGGCTCGGATCGGAAACATTGCAAGTAGTAAACAAGAGGCAGGAGTTGGGAGATATTTGCTTTCTTCTGGCTTCCGTCTGTTCTAGCTCTTGCAACAGCACCGTCAGACGTATTACTTTCTTTTTGTGCTTTGTGCGACGACTATACTGGTGACCTCGTCCTCTTCTGGATCTGGAGCCAATCGTCTTCTACTTGTTCGCCAATTTTTCAAATTCTCCCTTCCGTCCCAGCTTATTTACTCTATTGAATCTGCTGTTCATGCGAAACGTCCCCATTCAATCAATACCTTTGCATCGCCATCCTCCCGCTCTCTTTCTCAAACGTCCACCGCTGACTAAAGCACCAGTACAACTTCCTCCCAGCCCAGATGTGAGCGAGAGTCGACCCAGTAGGAACACATGGGCAGAATTCCAATAGCCAGCTTCCTCCAAGTTCACTTCCATCTTTTCATGCCCGTCTTTACCACCCATCAACTGCCAAAATGTTACCTCTAATTCCTCCATCCCTCCCACCCTCATCAGACCAAACAAACATCCACGGCGCATTCAATCCTTTTTCCAACCCTGCCCCGTATTCTTCCTCGAGCATCCTCCCACTCCAGCTTCTGCAGACACCAAACAGGCAATCACCCAAAATCTGTCTCCCTAAATTACCAGCCAATGCTGTCGCATACTTTCGCTCTCCAACATACATTTTTGCTACAGCCAGTATCTTTTCCCGTGCATCTTTCCTTCCACCTTCCCTGCCTTGGCTGCAACTGCTGCAATAATCTTGCCTCTTTGATTTTTTTTACTTGCCCCCGATAACTTTTCCATCAGCAGCGCTTTCTCCGAAAGTCTTCACTCTCCCTCTCTTTTCCCACCAACTGTCTCATTTTTACTTGGAGCACTTTCACCGGCGCTTTTCTAATTTTACTCCCTCCTCCTCTTCCTCCCACATAAGCTGTACTTGATGTAACTAGTAAAATCACACCGCTCCAAAGTACATCAGCCCATGTTTTATATTACCCTTTCATTTTCGGTCATTCAGCAAGACGACAGCAGTATTCCTTTCACCTTCCCGTCTATACTATACGCTGTCTTTCATTTCTCCTCACCTCCACTACTGCTTTCTATGTGATTTTCCCTTTCATCTTCCTTACGTATTTACTCTAGTCATGTACATAGGTTATTTTTCCTGGTTTTTGTGCTCGGAAAGTATTTCACAGTTTCCTCCATCCTTTTCATCCTCCCCTTATTCCCGCCTAATAGTTCCTCCTTGCAGAGAGACAAGGAGGTGTGAACGTGGCAAGATGTGGCTTCCGTTACAACACCCTTTATGACCTCCTTGCCATATGATGGCTGAGTAAATTTTCCGACACTTCCCGTGGCGAACTTTCCGGTCAAATCACTTCTCACCACCCCACTTAACTTTATGACATGAGACATTCCCAAGCCCCACTCATTCTCTCAATCGGGAGCCGGTAGTCCATCCATCTTCCCTCATTTCGACAGCCTTTCACCTGCTTTCACTTTGGTGAAATCCAAGCTCACGAGGTAATTACATTACCTCCATCACCTCGTAAGGTGGAAGTGACGGTGACGATGTGCATAATTCCTCCATTATCCGCTTACAGTATCGCCCCCCTTCAGCAGGGTCGGCAACACCCTCGTGCCACGATCCACGCACTTACCCACCTTTCGCGACTGTCGCCAGAGTGCGCTAGTTCTCACTTACCGGTTTCAGTGTCACTGGCAAATAACGGTACCGAGTTCTCGTCCTTTGCTGGAACCGGCTCGCCATCCTCACCACCCAAAGCCGCATTACCCTCCTGCCCCGCACAGATACAGATCTGAAACAATACGTACATTAGTGCAATATTAATTAGAGCTCCGACACTACACATACTAGTGTCCACAAACTTGTGACCAATGTTCAATTCTGGGACTGAAGCTAAAACATATGCATTCTTCCTCTTCTGCCGTCCGTCCAAAGTCTAACTGGGACAGGGGTGAAAGCTAGCTGTATACACAAACAGGCTCAATTTCGGCCATGGCAATATAAGCTCGTATCTCAATATTGAGAGCACTACAAATATTGGAATTTCAGTAACGGTGAACCACCCTTAGTTTGAATGAGAGCCGTGCTCCAACACTTACATGTAATAGCAGGAGTGTGTACGCCATTCGACACCATGGGACTTGTGAATTGTATTTCAATTTATTTTATTTTTCCCCTCCATTGCCATGGCATTTGCTTCATTTTCAGCATCAATGAATTCTATCGGCAGTCGTGAATCTTAAACAGCTTGACGTTATGCACAATGAAGGCTTTGTGTGACTTAATATGCTTTTACGAGTATGTAGCTTGCGAAACAGTTACTTCGAATTGCCTGACATTGTTTTACACATCTTCCGCCATGATACCCAAATCGACAACAGCGTAGTAGCAACCACTCGGAACTTCTAGCTCGAGGAGAATTCCTCGCCCGCCTCTTAGAAATTCAATCATTCCAATCACCTCCTTCGGTATTTTAGCGAGTAGCAGCTCAAAAAGGTTTGGCATCATCCAATCATCTACTTGTTAACCCAAGGCTATTTGATCCTCCACGATGGCAAATACCTACGGCCTTTTCCTTTATTCGCCTTTCTGCTCTAACTTTCTCCTACTTAGGAACGAACCTCCGAAACGGAAATCTTAGTGTTTTCTTCGTCTTGCCGCACGTCTTCACTTTAAAAGCCAAGAACTTAGTCTGAAGCTCGACTTGAAACTCTGAAGACTCCGGAGCTTCGTACAGAGACTCTTGTTTTATTTGCTCAGTTGCACATAGTCAGTGGCCTCGTAATGGTAAGACTTTGTTGATTCGGGAAATAAAGAAAATTGTCCAAATTTCATCTACCTGCCTTACTGCATTCCACATCTTGTAAGGGTCGAAAGATCCTAAATAAACGCCCTACTAAATTCCTCACGTTCGTCATCTCACTAAACCACTCCAAAACAAGCTGCTAATTGAGCATATCGTTTCATCTCCTCGAATCACAAGTCTCATGATCTCTCATTATGATGAATAGCCCCCAAAATTGCCTGGCGTTTATCACCACAAGAGGTCAATGCAATGAAATCAGCAGGAAATTCTCACAACTCGCTGTTATCTCTACTGCTGAGGTACAGACATGTTGGAATCATCCCACAAATACTTGTTACTGCTCCTTGCACCGGGAGAATTTCCTGGTGAAAGTTGCCCGGTACTACCGCTTGACAGTAGCGGTGGGAGGAGAGGAGACGGGCATCCCATTTGATAAAATTTCTGCTACAGGGCTTTTACTTCTTTTATGTGAGAAGCCGAAAGCGGAATTGAATTCATCTCTAGAAGGACGAGGGCTTTACGGCATCACCTCATTTGCTGAACAAGCTAATGGGTTGACTGGGTAGCCCATGGGAGTATTGTCTGTCTCAATTTGTTCAAAGTTCTTTACGACGTGTAGGCCCGTCTCCCACCATGGTGAACGACCAGGGCGCTGTCGACAGCACCAAGTCTGCACCAAATGACTGCTGAGTGTGAGCAAAATCAACTTTACTCATTAACCTCTGCATGCTGATTAATGCGGAACTAAATCGTTTCTAAAGGTCAATTTTAATCCCTTAATATTTGCTCGTTAATATGATGATGACAAGCACTTGCTCTTGTCAGTGACGATGACTCCGCTGTCATCTAGAACTAATGTGGGGTACATTTTGCCAGAAGTTTAAGTAGAGTATGGTAGACGTTTTCAAGTTAAATGAAGCGAATTTTCGTCATAGCAATCGTTGTAGAGTCCAGACCCCAGGGTCCGGGAACCAACCGGATTTTGGGGTCCAGAAACAAACATGGTAGGCTGCTCATTGAGCTCCATCCAAAATAGACATGAAGTTTGTAGATGCAAGCTTCCGAGTTTTTATGATTGTAAAACACACTGTATTGCACTTGCTCAAGACTACAGGGTGACCTTACAACCATCTTTTGAAGGTTAGCCTGCTCGTGTAGTTTTAAAGCACATGGTTCCTCTGTAACTGGCCCAGGTTGCAATTCTCCCAGATGTCGAGGTGAAACAGGTTGTCGGAGCACTCAATTCGGAAAACGGGTATTTACGGCGCCATCATTTGTAATTAGGAGCTAAGTGCACCTGTGAGCATCTCAGGATCACCTATTAGCCCCAGGGACACACTTTNCGTATCGCCACAGTGAACTTATAAAAGTACTTGCAGCTTAGTGTGAATAAAGTGCCGAAGCAGGAGGAAATGATAGCATGGAACACCGCGTGGAAACTACACAGCAGTTGCCCGAAAGCACAGACTGTCCTACTGCCCTTCCAATACTAAATTCTTCTTCACCTTTTGAGCAATTTCACCGGAGCCTTTCCCTTGGTAAACGGAGGTTTACCACAGAGGTATTTGGCTGGAGTCGTAGTGGGCTCGTGCTGTCGCTGGAGAAAAACCTTAATTTGACCGTACTCATATCTGTCATTTAGCAGGGGTTTGTAAGTAAAATAGCATCATCAGAATCCTTAAGAGGAGACATGCATGCTCAGCATGCCAATAAGGCCGAGGTTGAGAGTGCACTAGAAAACATTAAAGACAGTAATTCGGAGCCCAGTCAGTGGCATTTGGCTCCGAACTGCAGATCTTGGGGTTCTTCTGTATAATTAAGGGGGATCGGAAACAAGAGTGGTTCATGTCATGCAGACTTGTGCGTTCGTACAGAGAGTACCTGCTGAGCTATTCCTCGGAGACGCTAAACCGAGCCCCAAGCAAAGTTCAGGACAATTTTTGCCAAACCCCTTGTTCACTATTCCAAAATGGCTCTAATCCTCACTGATGTGGATTTTCACTCAGCTCGGCGACAAATTCTGCCGATTTCTCGCCCCAATTGCTATTCACGCTACGTGCTCTCACAACCAGTGGTGTGTAGCCTCATACGCATTCTGCAAAGTTTCCTTATCAGGGCTTATCTTGATCTTGCTCCGGAAAAAGTTCCAACGGCAAGAGC
>VRMD01001070.1:0-19259 GCA_009872375.1 Sminthurides bifidus
ATTATTATTACGAATATATATTATTATTCATAATGTCTACGAAATTAAGAAAATGTTTCAGCGAGAATAATGGTTTAAGTTACCATATGTAGGTAGTTTGTTACAAGCCCGTCGTCAGTACCAATTTTCTGAGGTACTTCATGCTATGTTTGTGCTGTATTGACCCGTCAAATTTTGAGAAGGAAAGATTATTTTCAAATTCTACCAAACAGACTGGCTGGCGTACGTAGTAGTGAGACTAGGAAAGCAATCGCCACGCTTATAGAAGGGAAAATTATGAGCATTACTTGCTCATTGTAGGGATGCTTGGTACTCGTACCAGACTAATCTATGGCTAGATTTTTTTCTGATTTGATACATTAACGTGAATTTCGAAAAACAAGCTACCGAAAAGCTTTATTGCCAGGGAGATTTTAAAAAGTGGTTATTAATTTTCGAGCGAAATTCGTGTTTTTGTATTCAAATTAATAATGGCGGTTCAGAAAAAATCTGCGAAATCGCTTTAACCTAGAGTTAAACTTCGTTACTTCGCTACAGCTATCTGGCAATTTGAATTGTAGGAGCTAGGAAGAGTATATCTTCTCGTCGCAAATGAATAACGAATAATTATAATCTTGCATCAAGTTTTGGTCATTATTATGATTATTAGGAAGTGATCAATACCATGAAGCAAGTTTTTGATATATTCACGTAGAAACCAAAGGACTTTTTGTAACAGCCTGCTCGATCGACGCTACTTACAATCACTTTAGTCGCATCACTCAAGTGATTCAAATCCACTCGACGTTTATTTGTAAATATAGATTGCAATAACGCGAGTAATAGTCTACTAGTATTATTTTAATCGCGCATGTCCCTTTGGAATAACCTCATGACTGACCGAATTCGTTTGATATTAAGTTTAAATTCGAAGCATTCTGCGTGTAAGAAACCTCGTATTATCGGCAGTTCATAGCTGTTCTTCTTGCTTTCTTTAACTGAAGTCAATATTGTCATCTTTTCTATAAGAGTATATGTGTATGAAAAAGGATAATAGTAGATTTCTTGTTGAGACCAAGCGCTGTATTTGATATAAAATCATCTTTTAGTAACCAGCATTGTCATTTCGCAGAAGCAAAAGAAGCAACGAATATGGTTTAAAGCAATGTTTCCTAAAGGAATCATGATGTATACGCATTTTTGTAAACCGTGAAAATGGCTGGTGTAACAAGTTACAAAGATGGCGAAACGAGAGACTATGATCAGATCAGTTTCGTCATTTTCTTATATTTACAAGCGAGTTGTCAAGGTTACTTTGACACAGCCTATCTGAGCTATTTTATACCTAAACGTTTTTACTCTTTGTATGTAAAGTGCTCCACAGCTTGTTTTGGACCTGTAATTACAGTTTAAGTTCGGTTTTTAACAGAAATGACTCTGACCAGCAAGAAAATGAAAATATATCTGCAGTCATTTTCAGCTCCATTTTCTAAATTTATTGGTACCTCATACTTGACGCGAGCAGACTAACAATTAAGGCAACCACTGATATGGCCATCAGCTATGCCAAGGTCATTTTGACTTGTGAAAGGCATCTACCAGTTTTCAGGCTTATTATTGTCGTAGATCCCTCTTCCTCAACTGTCGAGCTCAGAACGAAAGTTTTTGAGAAAAAATGAAGACATAGAGCCGCTACGAATAATGTGAGATGGAGCTGCGATGGGGGGTGGTGAAATTTTTCACATTAATGTAGATTGGCGAGCGTTTCGGACGCCACCCTTTTCGGTACATTTTGCGGAAAACGCATTAAAGTACACAGATTGCATACATCGAATCTTAATGAGTTGGTGAAGCATGCTGTGATACCATTTGTCACTTGGATGCTGTAAAAGTTATGGGAAGCACCACGACGTTAGAATGAAGACTTGTGGGCGGACAGTGTGTGCATTTAGAAAAGAGGTGGGATGATAAGGTGAAAGCCATTATGAGTATGTGAAGAGGTGAGGAATTACTGTGGCACCACTGCTGTAAGGGACTGAGGAACGCTAGGTTGTTGCCATCAGATTTAATAATTATGAGCAGGGCAATTTATAACAAGAGGAAGTAGTTGTGTAGATCGCAAGCATGCCGGAGGGATCTTGTACGAAGGATGGAAAATCCTTAGTAGTTGCTGCTAATAGAATTACATTAGTGTGTCAGTTCCAAGCCATGTTAGGGAGTTATGGTAATAGCAATGTCGGAAGGCATTAGGTTTGACTGGTTCCAGCGAATCGCGGGAGGTGGAAGGATGAGAGAAATTTTAATAGCTTTAACAAAATTTGTTGATGAATGCTTAATTACGTGAGTCAATCTATTGGAGCATTTAGCTGCTCTTCCAGTTTCCTTGGATCGATTACAGACTACAAGGAGATACGAGGCCGGAAATATAAAGGAAATAGAATGTTGCAAAATGGGTTTTCGCAGTTACACGGCACTAATAGTTATTTGGGATACAAAGCAAGTGACTCGTGAACTATCTCGAGGTATTTGTTGTTGAATGTGAATCGAGCTACTAATACAACTAACCTATTCCTCGACCACATTTGGTTGGAGAGGTAAAGCTCTTGCCTTTGAAGACGCTTAGTGCCTTAACGAGGTAAATATTTTGAACAAGTTTAGGCCGGTGAAGTACACTGCTTGAAAATATAGGAAACGTGTAGGAAGGAGAACCTTAGAGCGACTAGGCTGCAGGAGGTAGCAGGAATGTTTGTATTAATGTGCAGAACGGAGTCGTCTGGTCTGATTGTCAAATGGTAGCGCGGGAGGAAAATTAAAATGGATGGGAAAAGAGAAAGTGTAAGTTTTGAGGGGAAAAGTTGGCAGGAATCTTGCAGTGAAAGTTGTCGGGAGGAAACGTTGGGAAAGTCATAGAGAAAGTGATAAAATAGTGGTTACTAAATCTAATGTGGTCCTGCGAGCTGAAGGAGATTGACGAACGTTGGCGTCAGATGTAAGGCCGAATATGTAAACACGTGTTCTGCGTGTAGTGATAAGGTGAAAGTAGGTACAGAGAAAGGAGTACGGGCGGAGAAGGAATTTGTTTCCCTTGCCCAACCACCCACGATTTTCAAGGCGTGCACAGACTGAGTGCGGTTAGGCCCTAAGCTGTGCAGGGATATGACAAGGACGTGTATATAAGCTTTTCCGGAATAATATGCGCGTTTCAAGCCTCGCTAGAAAGGGGCGGAGGAGCGTTACATGGCTGCTGACTGTAGTAGTAATGGCGATGGCGATGCTGTTGGTTTTAAACTACAGTTTTCGGTACTGTTTACAAATCTTCCCCTTACAATGCTTCTTCTTCCTCTTCTTGTTCTAGAAGCGACGACAAAGTTTTTCAAAGAAGCTCATAGCCATGTGCGCTGAAGAAATGTTTTCGCCAAAACCTCTCCAGCCGACATTGCCCTATATTCATTATGCGGATAGCCGTGGCAAATTTTGAGCGGTTTGTGAAACGAGAGACAGAGAGGAATGAAGGGCGACGAGGTTACGTCTCTTTATAGTAGGCGAGATGGCCATACTTCTTTGTGCCCCATGGATTGAAAGGGGACGAAGAGGCCCAAAGAAGGCATGAAGAAGGCGGATGAAAGAGAAGAATAAACCTGAATGGGAAAAATTGTCGGGAGATGGCATTATTAGTGAAGAGGATGGCTTGTAATAGAAACTTGCTCCCATGTCATCGTCTTATCTGCGAATGTGGGTTAGTCGTCAAAAGAATGGCAGGAAGAAGAAAGGCAGCGGGGACAAATATAGGGGAACTTTGGTCCTAGAGCCATTCCGAGAAAGAAAACAGGCAGGGGAGAAAGAGCGGAAGATGAAGAAGAGGGTGGTCAGTCGGGTGAGAAATGGGTATTTTGAAGCTTAAACACGGATGATGGAATCCCAAGATCGGTCATTCTCGCCGTACTTCTCTCTCTCTCTCTCCCTCTCTCCGCTCTTCTAACTCAGGAGGCAGGAGAGCAGGAAGGAATCCAATGCTTTATTCAGTGCGTAAAGTGATCGCTTTAAGAATTAAGTGAAAATGTTTCTCCAACACCAGCAGAACTCAAAGAGCTGCCAGAGTGGAAGATATCCCAGCGGAAGAAATGTAGAACGGACGGAAGAGCTTGCCCACGATCAAATTCGCAAGAAAGAGCAGGAAGGATGGAATGATTTTACTTCACAACATTTGAGAAATAAATTATGTACCATTGAGCCATGAATGGAACCGGACAGTGGGAGTAAGTCTCAGACGGGGAATTTCGGCTGGTGAATTTTAAGTACGCGTCCTGTCCCATCCATGCATGAGCATGTACTTGAAGGTGAATGTGAAAAAGGAAATGAGCTATGAGTATTGGAATCTATCGCGATGATGTAAACTGAATGGCGGTGGAGGAAAAAGGTCACCAGAACACATTTGAACATCTATAGAGGCTCGTATTGAACGGTTGAGTGGCAACTTAAGTGTAGTCGTAGGAGGTTCAGAGAGTCTGGTATGTAAGGGGAGGAACTGGCACAGGCTCAGATTGAAATATGCCGAGACCGCGTAAACAGAAAGTAATGCTGGTCCATGAAAGGAGGAGGTTGTGGGTAACACCATCAAGACTTGTACTGTACATGCAGTACCAAGTCCAACTTTTAGCAATGGGAAAGAATTCAGCACAGAAAGGTTAAATGCTAATGGAAAGATGAGAAGACAGTAACGAGAAGCGAAGACAAAGGATTGGAAAGTTGTTTCAAAAAGGTGCTGACAGAGGAGCGAGACTGCTAAAGTCTTGTGATTCGATACGGGCGACCGGAAGCAGGTCCTTTAAAAACATTGGAAGTGGGCTGAATGGACTGCGGAAAAAATACATGAGGAAATAGTACATGTGATCAACTTTTGGCCAGCAGTGACAGAGAGGCTGGTCGTGATTATGATGATGATGCTGCCACTGCCTCTGTAGATTGTTCGAGCGAAGAAAGTAAAGTTGTCTCCGGAGAGGCGGAATTGCAAATTTATGTGCACGGTATTATGTGTGGTTGGGAGAGAAATAACCATAATGGCTCGCGTAAAAACAAAGAAATGATGCCCTGTATGAGAGCAGGCTTTAATTTATCGCGCGCTGAAAAGAAACAACTTTAACTTGCCAGAAGAGCTCTAGGCATCCCAGGTTCTGCTACTTCAACTAGCAGCATGTGCACTTGTAACAGCAACTTGAGAGCGGTTAAAAGACGGAGATAGCCATCTGGGAGAGTCTTATAGTCGACATGCGAGGCGACAGAGGCTGATGCTACTCGGAGAGAAATTCAGGAAGAAGACAATGAAAGGACTACATGTGACGCTGAATGAATTGAAGAGTCTTGATAGAAGGAAAAAGAAAATGGATAGTGTGGAACCAAGGAGAGAGAGAGAGAGAGAGAGAGAGAGAGAGAGAGAAGAGAGAGAGAGAGAGAGAGAGAGGAGAAGCCCACGGCCTTTGATAATGGGGGCTGGTAAAACGCTCATGCATTATGTAGCATTTGTTAAAATTTTGGGATAGAGCAAGTTGTGGAAGTAGTTACTGACTGGCTGGAGGCGGCGTGGAGCAATTGGAAGCGAATGGTGCACGATGCTATGGGATTTGAGATGGTTTGCTCGTAGGAGAAAGCATCTGTATGAACAACAACGTGGCAGTGAGAGCTACTAAGGAATGCAAGTCTTTGGGATTAAAAGTCTTGCAAAATTGAAAAGCTACCAGCGCAGAGGGTTAGTGGGAAGGAGTGAATTACAACACTGCGTGAAAGTGGATGAGGCTTTGCTTAGGTATGAGTTTGGAGAAAGTGCCGCTTGCTCCCTTGCTGTTAAGCCAGTGAAAGTTTCCGATTGACTCTGGGGACGGACAAAGTTTAGCTACTGCAGTACAACTGATGCGCTCTCTGCAATAACAAGACTGGATGAGCCAATTGACTCAATCCTCCTCTCGTAGTGCTTGCTGTCGGTGCAGAAAGGAAGAGGAGTTTGTCTCGACCAGAGGCAGATGTAAAGACACAGGTACAAAATCTCAAGCTAGATACCATTATGTATTTGAAGAGTGAGATTCCTTTCAGCGATCCTCTTCTGAATATGGAACAAGTATGGAAAAATGTAGCAGAGGGAAGCAGGGACGGAAGGGGGGAAAAGCGAAATTGTGATAGAAAAATAGAGCAGTGAGAAAGATCCAGTCCCATGTCCCGGAACCGAAGAATATAGGGAGCATGTGTTGTGGGGGAGGGCGGACTTTCTCTTCCGTTGACTTACTTTTCTCCTAGGTGCTTCGCTTCACCTTTTACTACGTTGCCAACATCGGCCGGGATGCGAATCTCCGAATGCCCGCCTGCTCTTGCTCTCATTCTAGCGAGCAATAGCGATGTACGCACCAAATTCAGCTTGCTTGCTCTGCATCTTTTCCATCCTTCCTATCTCTCCTTCTGTTTCCCGGGATATCCATTCTTGAGTATTGACGTGCTCCCAGATCTGCTACAAGCCTACACGCAAAAGGACTGGCTCATAACTCAGGCTTTTTCGCGAGAGCATGGGACGGCGCGTCTCTGCTCTTACCTTTAAGATTTGCCTGAGCGAGCAGGAGATTTCCTCCTGCAAAACGTATCAAACGAATAAAGTCAGGCAAAGCAACGGGGAATTTGGCCAACTCCATCAAGCTTCCTGGGCTAGAAAAATTGGAAAAGCGCGGACTACCACTATTTCCCTTTCTGCCGCAGCCACAGTATTCGCTTGAGGAAGGACTGAAATGAATCCGCGTTTTCTCTGTAACCGCTAATGCGCTTCGCAAGTGACGGTGGGCGGTAACGGTCGGTGGCACAACAAAGGAAACTGGAGCGGCTCTCAAGCCTCTCTCTGGTTCAGGGCCTAGTCCACGATAAATTCTAAACAAATATATATATAGTCTTTAAAAGTTCCAGTCTAACGCTCCACTCCCTTGAGACACGGCTGTAACATCTATTTTTTCCCGACCTCCGAGCAAATGAACCAGAGAGTCAACTCTGGCAGAGAAACAGGCCACAAGGAAGGACTCTCAAGCTTGAAACAAAAGTAAAAATCTCGTGCTGTCCTTTATAAAAAGAAAATTTGAGAGCCCGAGAGACCAAGAAGTGGGGAAGTTCAGAGAATTCCTTTCATGTAGAATCGGAACGGAAAAAATAACTTGCTCAAACAAAAAACGTCTGGAGAGAACAACTAGAAAAAACCAAAGCCACAAGTTGGTGGCAGCTATCTGTCCACGCAACTGGACCTACGATCCCATGACCTATGTCCGAGCGGACAGGTTCGAGCTCGTTGCTTATTTTTGGGAACCAAGCAAACCAGGTTATGTACTCGTGTGAAAACTCGATGTTTTCTAATCAACTCTAACCAATTTCATCTTACTCTCTTTGGCCGTGGGTGAAAATTGACTTCATTTTTCAACCATGATGTGAACTCGGGAATGCCTCTTCAAATGTGGAATAGCCACAGAAACCTAGTACAAAAAAGGTGTCCTTTCTCTCCTCCAAAAATACCGTAGAGGCAATACCGTACAACAGCATGGAAGGATGAAGAATACAAAAAATGAAGGGGAAAAGAGTCATATTATACATGAGCCACAGGTTAAGCAGAAACATATAGAGAACAAAAAATGAAGGGGAAAAGAGTCATATTATACATGAGCCACAGGTTAAGCAGAAATACATAGAGGAAAAATAAAACCAGTTTTCCCATCTCCAGCAACCGCAAACGTAGTCATGCGTGAGTGAAAGTGTGTGTAGGAGAAGCTACCCAGCTCCACACCTCTTGAGACAAACTGGAATTGAGTTAACACCGGCTGGAGAAAGTATGCCGTGTGAAGGGCTGTAGTATATGATCTACCGCCAGCGATGAAAAGAAAGAGGCGGTGCCATTAATTGCATAATTATTATTCCTCTTGTGCCAGCATCTCTTTGCACTACAGTATCTGCACATGCATACTTACCCAAAAGGACGGAGGTGAGGTTTGTAGCAGCAAAGGAGTAGCAGTTACTGTCCGCCTGAAGCAAACAAGCCGAACGCTTGAATGAATCGAGAAAAGGCAAATGGATTACAAAGCCGATACACTGCCAGAACAACAATCCATGCATATTGTAGCCGAGGTCTGATGAGTATGCATGTCATCTTGAGTCTAATGGAGAAGGTGACTTGGGAGTTTGATTGATTCCTCATCACATCACATAGCAACGGTTGTCGACGTTGTCTGTCTGTCCAGCACGGTGCCAAGATACGGCAAGCTCTCTGGAGACTATATGGCTTGATGTGAAGGGCTGGGATGGGGCTGGATGAACAAAATGTGATTTGGCCACAATCCCTCTAGCTCGGGAATGATGAATAAGGCAGGACTGGCCAGTTTGATTGTGTGCCGTCCTCTGCATGCTCCTCATCGCGACGTTTATCACGCTCATCTTGTTGTGGATATAACTAATGATGATGGTGATGTGGTGGTGTTGGTGATGATGTGATGCGGTCTTGTTGGAGCGAAATCAAATCCATTTGACTTCCTGTCACCCGGAATTGGTGCAATGCAACCAAGCAAGAGATAAAGAGAAATGCGGAGAGAGAAAGAGAGGAAAAGAGCATAGGAAGGAAAATGTATGTAGAACCTCTCGGAATTCATGTACAGGCAGAATACGCTACTGGACTGAAAGGAGAGAGAGAGAGAGAGAGGTAGAGGCAGAGAGGGAAAGACCAAAAGAGGAAGGAACTTGAAGAAAAAGTAGCTCTCTCATGTTTGCTACCACTACACTTGCGAAGTTTTAGTTGGCGAATTCTCGCTTTCCTTCCCTATTCCGTTGGGGAAGCTGGTGAAGAAGGAGCTACAAGTTCTATAGTATGTGCCCTACTATCCGCTCTTGTTTTCCTATGGGCTGCGGACGCAAAATACCAGCTACTAAAACTATTTAGATAATCCGTGCCTCCAACAAGATAACCGTAGCAAATCTTCGGTCCCGTCATCAACATGCATAAGACGGCTGGCAGAAGAAGCGGAGAAGAAGAGAAAAGTGCTCGCAAGTGATAGTCGGAGAAACCACAAGTAAAACTCTGTGCGTGCTTATGTTTCGCAGTCCGAGCTGAGGATTTTCGCTACACCGCTCATTTCCTTTCCTCCCTGCCCCCTCCTCAGTGACAATTCAGAATGGAAAAAGAAAACAACTTTTCATGCAGTTCCCTTGTTTCCAAGGTGACAGACTAACGGTGCGGTGGTGGCAGTATTCATCATGCCTACCTGACAACAATACGTTTCCAGGAGAGGCTGAGCAATTCGTACACGGTTTCAGAGTGTGTGCTTCTTCGGCTGCAAGGTATCCCACAACTACCAGCGAAACGACAATTACAACGCAAGATAAATTGTGTATGTGCCTATCATCGCTTGCTTCCTCTACAAGAAGCAATTTCCTTTCAGTTCCGTTCAAAGTGGGTGCAAAAGTTTTTACACTTCCAGACTATAATGACCAAGATACAGGCGAGCTCCAAATACTGCCGGAATGACCATTCTGGTGCTGCATTCCAAAGAAATTACCGATCAAAGGCAGGATTCGCAACACAAGTGGTTTGAGTAATGCCAATAGCAGACATTAATGACCAGGGCGGAGAAAAGCTGCAAAGAGAATACTCCGTCAAAGAGCAGTTGGCACAGCCAAGTGTCTGCTGCCAATGCTTGTAGGAACGACATTTCAGGTGTGGATCCATTGCTGGCGGATTCTGAGATCTTATGGTGCTAAAGAATTGCAATAAATTATTTCACTGACTTCGTCTTGCATGGGAGAGGGAATGATTTATAGTGATCCGTAAATGTCAAGAGTGTGTGCAACAAAGGATTTTTCTCGTCCACTTGATCCCAGCCGCATTCAGGAAATGAGCCAGGGTGCACGGACGAAGACATCCTTGTTTTTTATAGCCTGTTGTACAAATTGATCTCTTCGACGACCGGGAATATTTGAGAGTGCACCAAAAAACTTTTTTTCGGTGCAAAAAATATATGTGCGGACACATATGCACCAAGTGTGATATATTTAAATTGCTGTAGTGAGTACGTTGCATAGTGTTCGTGCAAAGTAGCACTATTTGAGTTATTATGTACAATTCCCGAAAATAGAGACGACACATGGTGGCTTTAGATCATATTCGCATAAATTGATGAACTTTAGCTACGGATAAATTATCTTTGTAGTTCTCCATTAACAAACTTGGAATATTACCTGGACCGCAAATTTAAAAACGATTCTGCGAGTTAAGTTCAGTGCGAAAGATTTACAATTATATTTTTAGTCATCAGCTATCAACTACGACATTAGAGCAGCTGCCAAACGAGTAACGTTTTTAATTTCTCTTCATTTCCTCGTTGCAGTCTCTAGATTATTGTTGCTGTGCGAAAAAGTATCCACGTATTGTTCTAATTGTTACATCAATTCAGGGATTGAAGAAAGAGAGTTTTTCTAAAAAAGGGCACGTGATGTTTACAATTCAACATTTTACCAACAATTTGTGCTCATAAAATTACGTGGAAAGTGTTGACAAGACATATTTGCTGATCAAAATTGAGTTCATGGAAGCGCAACGAAACCCTTGAAGTGTAGCGATAATGCTGTAAAGCACGCTTTTAAGGAAATCTGTGCTTCATTAATCTTTGTGTCATGGCGAAGCTACGATTTGTAACTTATCAATACAATAAGATATACCGACATGGAATCACAAGATGTCTCGCCAGTTTGTCTGTGACAAAATGACGTTGCATTTGCACCAAACAAAAATAATTTTGTCTGAATTAACTGTTCCTCAGCGTTTCTAAAATCGGCACGAGGACATTTCAGTCTTTGCATTCAGAACATATATTGATTGTGACTCATAAGTGTGAGGTATCTTGTATTACCAATGCTTTTGCATTTGTGGAAGTTTGTGTCAGTTTCAACAGTTCTGATGGTCCATGCGGCGTTTTTGTAGCCACGGATTTGCAGTTTGTGGAGAGTTTTTGAAAAATGGGAGTGATTGAAGCTGTTTTGTTTCAAGAAAGGTGATCCCACCGACTTGCGAGTAATTTACAAGAATATTTCAAGAAGTACGAAAAGATACTGAGAAGAAGCCTTGTTCGTCTATACTGTAACGGGGAAAATTACGTGACAACTTTCACAATGGCGGACTTGGAAGCTGTACTTGCTGATGTCAGCTATCTGATGGCTATGGAGAAAAGTAAATGTACTCCAGCGGCCCGAGCGAGTAAAAAAATTATTCTACCAGATCCCAGGTGAGATACTTCACTTCACTTTTCCCTCCCAGCAAATTAATTTGCGAGACAACGCAAGTATCTCGTGNGGCCCGAGCGAGTAAAAAAATTATTCTACCAGATCCCAGGTGAGATACGTCACTTCACTTTTCCCTCCCAGCAAATTAATTTGCGAGACAACGCAAGTATCTCGTGCATCATCCCTACCTCAGAATGAATATTTCATAACTATGCACTGGCCCCTCCTTCAATCAGTCACGTAGTCTGAAATTATAATTCTGCCGTTCAAAACTGTGGCTCCGTATGCAATGAAGTTATTGCTAAAGATAATGTCGGTAATTCGGGTGATACATCTTCAAGAAGATGCACGTCATTCCCAGCGGTTACGTTCTGAGGGGACGCAATCCGTGCGTGGTCAATTTAGAATGACCTTACCTGTAGCCTGTTGAACATTACTGGATAGCATTCGGAAGCAAACAGAGCTGTGAAAAGTATCTAGAGGCTTGGCTTTCGAAGTGTTTTCGTTATTTGAACCATGAACTATTGATTCAAAGGTTTTGGCTTACGTGAACCTGACTGCCAGCAATCTCGTGCCGTAATCAACGTAAGTTGAAGGGGATGGTATTTTGCAGAGCACAAGTTGACTTGGAAGTTTCCGTGATCTTGTTAGACGGTAGCCAGGGTGTGAATAAGGCTTGCTCTGTTGTGAGTTTTCTTGTCCTGCTCGAACTTTACGGGAAACGCTGAGCTTATCATGGTGTCAACAGCTTGAAATCCGTGCTTATGTTGGTGGTCATAATCACAGCGCATTACATGGGTTGTAGATATAAGCCATTGCTCATTTTATGACAAGAAATCAGAGGATGTAGGCTATTTAATCCACTGCTTTTAGCAGCGCAGAAATAGAATAGGCCAAATAGGGCTTCGGCACAACCAACTTGTCTATATGTATGGCTTCTTCGACCAGGACTTGGTATAATGGCCCCCGATACTGATTGACAGGGCTGGCAGCTTTTTACACTGCTGGTCAAGGTTGAAAGACCTTTTGATGAAACTCAGGAAGAATCAATTGATGATGCTGAACTGTTAATAAATTCGAGACGCTTGATGACGGCATGTATTCTTTGCAGTCATTCTCGTTTTATTATTTGCTACAACATGAACTCCGCGTTTACAGCAGTGCTATGTCTATTTGAGGAAGAGTAGAGACAATATCACTCCAGCGGCGCAGATTGCAAAACGAATAAATTGTTTCAATTAAACAACTGTAGATGTTAGTTGTTTAACAGTACGAGTCAACCCTTCAGCTGTATTTATTCGTACTGCCTGCAGTTGAAGCAATTAAATTAACTGTAGTCACCTCTGGCTCCACTTGCCAAACCAAAAAATATCTGCTTTAAAAAATGCTGCGAACCTTCAGTTCAAATTATTTCTTTTGTTTTCGTCCTTATTTTATGTTGTACATTCCATGAAATCTCTTATAGATTTCCTCGGAATCTAGAATCTAGAAGACGCTTTTTCGCAGACTTGTTTCCGATAGTTGCATGAATGTTACTATGAGATCAAAGGCATGTAACCAACGTGGTCTAACTTTAGTACTGTCTATTGAAGTTCAGTTTCTCCTTCGGATTGTGGTCGCACGAATTTAGTGGAAGAATGGGCCAATTGAAGGGCGCAAACAAAGTGATTTTTCAATTTTTAAGGAACGTTGCTGAGCCATTCCACCATTCTTAATAATATGTCTTCGTTTGCGCGCGTTGTATTGCGATTTCATCCTATAAATTCCTGCAGCCACAACGCAAGGTGGAAACTGAACTTGAACAGACCGTACTATCTATGGTTTTGCTTAAAATATTACTAAAGCCGATTCCAGTGTCCGTGACTCTGTGAAAATGGCTTCCATCCGCAAGACGCTCGAAAAACAGCTTTGTATTATAAGAGAGCACTTCTTAAGCACGAATAACAAGTTTGATAATTAAGTAAAGTTTTTCGATTCAATGCCCCAAGTCTTACTTTTGAACCAGATGTAAAATGAAGTAGTGCATGGCTACCTTAAATTCCATTATTGAAACTTCTTGGGTGCGTAATGTTAAGGCCTATGGTATGAAAAGAGTACGTGGTATCACTCATGATTAATTTCGATTTAAATGCTGGATCATGCATAGGGCTGGTAATGATTGATTAGGTGTTTGGAATATGCCAGTGCCAGTTCACATCATAAATATATCAAGCATTTGAATGTGATAACCGAGTGAGGGGAAATAGCCGTAAGGTGCTAAATGCTTGCTGCATACATGCGGGCTCCACGGTGGATGCTCCTGTACAGATGGTTTGTTGTACACGTGACATGGAGAAAAATGTCATTTTCGTTTGTTGGTTGAAATGAGGTTATCCGGGAGTTTTGATTGAAAAGGATGGGTCGACTCTAACTGAAGCGAAAAATCGCCTTCAGAAATGGCAAAACTGCTCATTCGGATAGAAAAGTGTTGTATGTAAGATAACGCTCATTGCTTTAGGAAAATAATGTGCACCAAGCGATGCATAAGATAGAAAAGTATTGTATGTAAAATAACGCTCATTGCTTTAGGAAAATAATGTGCACCAAGCGATGCATATGGTCGTTGCTCTTCAACTCGTGATGGAGTACAACAGTTACCGTCATCAGAAGCTGCCAAAAGGTAGTCTCAAATTAACAGGCGTCTGCATAGAGAATATTTATTGGCAGCTCGGTCCAAGGCCAATATTTGCCATCTGTATTTTTGCCGAAAACGTAACGGTCGATCTGAGGAACCCTCTATGCTTTTGTTAACTTTTTCTAGCTTGTACACAGATTGTGTGTAAGTGGCAGATTTATCTCGTGCAATGTTCTCCGTTGCTCGTAATGAGTTTCTATTTTGTGTAAGAATGGATGAGATGAGGAATTAATTTTAATCGGCCAGGAACTTTGGAATAATTTGTCCACTACCGACGCCGACACTGAACAGGCATGGTCAGGTACTGTCAGGCGCGAAACTTTATTTGCAGGTAGTCTTAGGAAATACGCCTTGAACGAATGGCAAATTTTTTGGTGAGGAATTACAGTCTTGTTATCGTGAACTGGTGTGGCTGTAGTAGTGTTTTATGATTGCGTAACGACTTCTCATATCTTGCGAAAAACTACGGTATCAGTTTCCATGTCCGATTCGCTCCCGCTACCTATCCAATTAGCTACCGCTCCTTAGTGTACACCAGGTTACAATACAGGTCTAGGTTATTAAACCGATTGGGCGTGTCTCGAATGCTCACAAAAGAAAGAATCAACTGGAAAAGTCCACCCTCTATTAACCTCACACAGTAAAAATAAAGTTCTATCGCCTTCCTAGCTCTGCAGTAGCTGGTGGCTGCAGAATTTGCTAGGCTTCCGAGATGAGATGGTCCAAGTAGAATTAAGGATGCTACAGATATTGCGAGATATCACAATGCATGGTTGTTATCAATGAGAATTTCTTTTCTATTTAATGAAAAACCATGCTGAATTTGCATCTGCAGCATCGCTTATATTAGACGCTCAATAATAGATTGATTTCTATTTTGGCAGATTTCTCCGTAAGGGTTTGCCTTGATATTAATAGGATAGCGATGATGAGGGCGATGTAGGAAAAAGGTGAAAGAATTTCTAATTCACGAAACCATGAATTTATCTTCACGATTGTCAGTTTGTATAAGGAATTTTTCTTCCGTCATATATTGCAGGAATTGGAGATGTTTTGTAATTTGGACACCAAAATGTAAAGGCCAGGGCCGAGTTGGCTGTAGAAGATTGCTTTGATAACTAAATTTTGTTAGGTCGTAGTATTAGATGGATACGATTCATATGATTATTTAAAAGAAAAAAAGTATTTATTGCTTTAATTACTCGTGGATTATTCAAAGAACTTTATATAAACCTTTTAGTTGTTTTAGTTTTCTACTATTTAAGTGCAGTATTCCAAGTTGATGAATCGACCTGGAACTTCTAATCTTTTACGGCGCAGCCATTAAGGCGAACAATCCTTTCGCCTCTTTATCGGATTTCCGATTTGAGTGACCTATAGCTTATCCGATAGATACGTAATGGTGGGGAAAGTGCAAAGTCGCTAGCGTCACGGTAGCCAATTGGGTTACGCATATTTCTTTGGTCGAACTTTCTTGCTCAATATGAATTCTTTGTCACACGCCACGCGGTTGTGGAACCACAACCCAGCTGACAAAGTAAAGCCTGCGAGATAAAAAGCTTCGTCTTATCTTCCTACCGTTCGAAACAAATAAACATAATGCAGAGGTAGAAGTAAAAGCCAAGTTATTATGACAAGAGAATCTCATTAGTTATCATCTTGGGAAATGAAGTAAAAGAAAGGACTGGGTGTTGGGCCATTCACCCATATGCTATGATGACCAGAAGGCAGGAGTAACAGCTTTTCTTCATTTCTTAAGGAATAGAGTACAAGGTGGGATAATGATACGGTTACGATTTATTACTGTAGCTAGTACATGCTCAGAATGCGGTTTAAGATGGCAAATGGTGTTTTATATCAACCAAACTGTTTTGGAAATCTTACATGAGTTTATAAATCATGAACTCGTAATATAAGATAGTATTATGGCACTGGTATCCTAGAACTGAGGCAATACAATAAAGATAGACTGGAGAGGTCCTTAGTTGCTTTTAATGAAATGAGGATGCACCTAAAGAACATTCTTTTCGTAGTATTATAGTTATAAATATCACCTATTGCAGGTTCATATCTGTTTATCCATGAGTCGGTGACATGCAGTTGCAGTACAGCTAATGCTAAACTACTAATACTCTGATAGCTCATATTCTGAATTTACCGAAAGTTAAGTTCAATCACCATGATATATGTGAATGAAGAAGATTCATGATTATGAAGCACAGTAAGCAAGTCATTATTCAGGAAACGTGGACAGGACAAAGTCGCGTTATGAAATGAACAAATAGCGCAAGATGAAGCATTTTTTGAGGCACTGAAATCGAATCCAATTGCAGAAACACAATCATATTATTTTTAAATCCGCAGTATGACATACTACGGATTCAATTCATGCTCATGATCGAACCTCATGAACAGCTTCTGATAAGTCATGAGTTGTAAAATAGAACTCTTTCAGTCTTAGTTAGCTCTTTGGACTATACAATTAAAAATTTTTATCTTTTTTGTCTTGCAGTGTGCGGAGCGTGATGCACAAGTATCTGGAGAAGAAGGGTGACGTTACATTCGAGAAGATTTTCAATCAACGGTTGGGATACTTGCTTTTTAAAGACTTTTGTGAAAACGTTGCTGAGGATCCTATTCCTCAGATTAAGTTCTACGAAGAAATTAAGAAGTATGAAAAATTTGAAACGAAAGAAGATCGGCAAAAATTGGCTCGAGAGATATATGACAATTTTATTATGAAAGAGTTGTTATCAAATACTCATAATTTCTCCAAAGAGACGGTGGACTGCGTACAGAAACATCTTTCGAAGGGGGACGTTCCTCCGAACTTGTTTGAACCTTACATTGAAGAAATTTTTACCTTTTTACGTGGGGAACCATTTAGACAATTTTTAGAAAGTGACAAGTACACTCGGTTTTGCCAATGGAAAAATTTAGAACTAAACATACAATTAACTATGAATGACTTCAGTGTTCACCGCATTATCGGCAGGGGAGGTTTCGGTGAGGTGTACGGATGCAGAAAAGCAGATACTGGAAAAATGTATGCGATGAAGTGTTTGGACAAAAAGAGAATAAAAATGAAACAAGGAGAAGCGCTTGCCCTGAATGAACGGATAATGCTCCATCATGTCAGTACTGGTGCGGACTGTCCCTTCATCGTCTGTATGACTTATGCCTTCCATACTCCGGACAAACTGTGTTTTATTCTAGATTTAATGAACGGAGGCGACCTTCATTATCACCTGTCACAGCATGGAGTTTTTAATGAACAAGACATGCGTTTCTACGCTGCGGAAGTTATATTAGGTAAGTGAGATGCTAATACATGAATTACTTGATTTTGCTTTGGTAGGATCTCATTATTATTACAGAGTGGAGTCTGTCAAGACTAAGTGGAATCAAGATGGCTGTCGAATTAATTGTGTTATTTTTATGGTTTCAAAAACTAAGCCTCTTTTGTGTAACACTTGTCGAAAAGCATTTTACCGGTCATGGTTAAAATAATTGTTCACATAGTCTAAAAAATGCGTTTCTAAAAAGTTTTTCTATTATTTCAATTCCTTCCTTCATTGAATGTTTTGATGTACTTGAAGGTTGTATTGATCATCTGTATATGCTTTCAGATTGAATCCTTTTACTTATTTATTCGTATTTTTCTTTCCTAACAGGTCTGGAACACATGCACAAGCGTTTTATAGTGTATCGAGATCTTAAACCGGCTAACATTTTATTGGATGAACATGGACACGTGAGAATATCAGATTTGGGCCTGGCCTGCGACTTTTCCAAAAAGAAGCCCCATGCGAGCGTGTAAGTTTTAATGGTTAAAAATAATATTCAGTATTCATGTTTTACCAAACCTGCCTGACAAGTTGCCACGGCCAGAATTGTAACTAAAGACCAGAATTGTTCCTATTTCACGCAATACCCTCCAATAAACGGATGTTACAAGTTATTGAGTTAGGAAATTCATTAATGTGTACCAATGTAGAAGTAACTAAAACTCTCTAATTTTAGCTCGGCCAGAAGCTTCAGGCAAGATAACTGTGCTAGGTTTTTATGTCCTTGTTTGCATTGAGGAATGATGCGCTGAAGGGATTTAGAACTGAGGATCGAAGTTTTGACTTTAATTTAGACTCAAAAGCAAGATAACTGTGCTAGGTTTTTACGTCCTTGTTTGCATTGAGGAATGATGCGCTGAAGGGATTTAGAACTGAGGATCGAAGTTTTGACTTTAATTTAGACTCATTTCTCCTGAATACTGATACGATGCCTCATTTACCAAATAAATGTTTTCACAATTGCCTCAGTACTCGTTCCAGGTTGGTTATGCTTCTTCTAAAAACATGTTCAATATCTGGCTTGACCACAGGGGAACGCATGGTTATATGGCTCCAGAAGTTTTGTCTAAAGGAACAGCTTACGATTCGAGTGCAGACTGGTTCTCATTTGGATGTATGTTGTACAAACTTCTAAAAGGTCACAGTCCTTTCCGACAACACAAGACTAAAGACAAGCACGAGATTGATAGGATGACACTTACCATGGTAAGGACTGAATTTAATTTATGGAAATTGAAAAAAATTGTTCATTTTTATATGCAGTATTTTTTTACTTTTGCAGAACGTAGAGTTACCGAGACTCATTTTCCACCGAGCTAAGGTCATTGTTAGAAGGATTACTCACGAGAGAAGTGGATAAGAGACTTGGATGCAGAGGAAGAGGGTAAGCAAAGTACCAAACATCGACTGTGAATAGGCCCTGTGTTGTGAAAGCCCTAAGGAATTCTGTTCATGTTTATAATTTTACAAAATAGTGAGTGCATATGTGTAATTTTTTTCTAATCCAGACCTGATGAAGTGAAAGAGCATCCGTTCTTCAGAGACTTAGATTGGCAACAAGTTTATCTCCTTAAGTATAATCCGCCGCTGATTCCACCGCGAGGGGAAGTAAATGCTGCTGATGCTTTTGATATAGGGTCATTCGATGAAGAAGATACTAAAGGAATTAAGGTAATTTTGTTCTCTTTCAGCCTGTTTTTCCTTCTTAATCTTCTCGGAATTTTATACGAACATGATTTGACTGCTGCACAAATACTGTGTGATATCTCACGAGTATTTCATATTTGTCTTTGCAGTTAGGGGAACAAGATCAAGACCAGTACAAGAACTTTCCGTTAACGATATCGGAGAGATGGCAAGCAGAAGTTGCTGAGACAGTTTTTGACACTATTAACGCCGAAGCAGATAAGTTGGAAACTAAAAAACGGGCGAAGCACAAGCAGCGGTACGACGCGGATGAAAAAGAATCGGACTGTATCCTA